>LBNU01019580.1:12047-23584 GCA_014162995.1 Artemisia annua
AAAAACACGAAGGAAAGAGAGGTCGGGTTTTCTTTCATGCACTAGCTCATAAGGAGTTTTGCAGAAGAGGATGTATTAGTGATCTGTTCTGAGTGTAACAAGCCGTTGCAATTGCCTCTCCCCAGAGAAACATAGGAGCTTTGGAGAAGATCAACATAGTTCGTGCTGCCTCTACAAGTGTACGGTTTCGTCTTTCAACGGCTCCATTCTGCTGAGGTGTTCGAGGTATACTCCTTTGATGACTAATTCCCAGATCTTCATAAAACTGAGTAAGTTGTTGATTGACAAACTCCGTTCCATTATCTGTGCGGACGAATTTGACTGTTTTATTTAGTCCAACTTGCAGCTGCTTGATTAGTTTGATGATGATTTCAGGTGTTTCATCCTTGGATCTGAGGAATTTGACCCATGTGAAACGAGAGTAGTCATCAACAATCACTAACACATATCTCTTTCCAAATATGGTTTGCACTCTCATGGGACCACAAAGGTCCATGTGAAGGGTATGTAGAACTTCCATAATGGTGTTGATGGTTTTGGGTTTGTGAGTATGCTTCTTACTTTTACCAAGCTGACAAGCGGAACAAAGATGATCTTTTTCATACTTCAGCCTGGGCATGCCTCGAACAAGATCTTTACGAGTAAGTTCATTGATGGTACCGAAGTTCAAATGCTTCAAACGACGGTGCCACAACCAAGACTTGGTCTTGGAAGCCTTAGATAGTAGACAGATTGGAGATGATTGCATCATGTCTTCAATGGATATAGTGTAGAGGTTTGTGCTGCGTCTGCCTTTCAGGAGATCCATACCATCCAATCTTCTAACATAACAAGTGTGTTTTCTGAAGGCAACTTCTAGATCTGAGTCACAAAATTGACCTACGGAGAATAGATTGTGCCCAAGACCTTCTACATAATATACCCGAGAGATAACGCTGTCACCAACCACATAATCTCCATAACCCATTATTGCACCAAAATGATCATTCCCGAATCTAACAGTCCCGATAAACTTTTTCACGAAATTTCTGAGCCGCGAGCGATCCCCCGTCATATGTTTTGAGCAGCCTGAGTCCAAATACCACAGGGCGATTTGTACGACCTGCATTTGAAATCAGACAGATATGGATAACGGACAAACTTGGATCCCCAACCAAAAGTGGGTTCCGATTGGTTAGCACAAACATCAGAATTGGAAGAATTAATAGTGACCTTAGTCATAACATGATATGCTGGGGAACTAGACTTATGGTTAGCACATTGGGTTCCTATAGGAAAAGTTCTACCAGATTTCTTCCAAATCCTAATGTTGGGAAACTTAGGATTAGACTGTTTGGCAAAGGGGCGATGACTTCCTATTGACATTATTCTTCCAGTGGGTCTCCAATGATAGCCAACATTAGTAAACTTCCTTCCTGTTGCTTTCCAAACATGTTTTACACGATTATAATAAACAGTATGACAACCAGGGGATACTTTAGAAGCAAACAAACATGTCTTAACACACACATCATGATTACCAAAATTTAAATAGTTATTACAGATCTCACAACTGGTTTTGGAGTTCGAATTAATTACATTACGCCTAGAGCTAATACTAGAATCAACACGATTCTCAACGTTCAGATCAGTCTTATTGTTCCTAATGTGGTCTTCTACTTTCTTTCCTTGAGCACTTTTAGCTGGCGAAGTCCTATCATTCCTTGTATTGCAACTAGGCTTTGACCCGCTAGCATTAGTGACAACTTTTACTCTTGTAGAATTAATGATGGGAACATTAGAATGAGAAACAGCTGTTTGATTTCTGGTATCTGATGTGTTATGTTTTGGTGATGTTATGGGCACTTTAAAGGCAACATGCTTGTTCTTAACCTTAGAGGAAAAATCATTAGTCTTATCACGCATGCAAACAGCTTTAGGACATGTACCAATGGCATAATCTAAGAGCTCATATGATCTGTTGGTGAGATAATACACATCACGGATGCCAATGTCCGCAGGACTCACCATTCTAACCTCTTCAATAGTTTCGCAGAGGATATCTAGGCAATCCTTGAGATACCTAAGGTACTTATTATGAACAAACGCATTATTCCTAAGGGGAAGAGGAATATTAATGGCATCAACATCAGTTCTTTTAGTTTTAGCTGCTTTGGTGAGACTGCAATCACATGCAGTGACTGGCATTTTCCCTTTCACCCGAGTCTTTAGATTCTCATTTTCTTTAAGCAAAGAAGTTATCTTTTCATTGTTTTTATCACGTGTGATCTTCATCGAATCATGTAACTCTTTGTAATGTTGTTTGATTTTAGAGTTTTCAGCTTGAAAACAATCATTTTCGTATTTCAATTCGTTAATGACATTTTGAAGTTGAAGATATTGAGAATCTAAACACGGAGGTTTCTGGGTATCAATCGCATCGCATTTATTATCAATCACATCACATTTATTCGTCTTAAATTGTGCAATTTGAAGCTTCAGTTTCCGAATCGTGTTAGTCTGAGCTTGAATTCTTTCATCCCTTTTGGCTAATTCAAAATATGCATGAAATTCAGGAGCATCCGAAGATGACTTGGCATTTGAGTTTCTAATTCTTTCTCCTAGATGTTGGTATCTTAATTGCAAGTTAAGATTATCAACCTCTAGTTTTGAAAATTGCTTGACCATGTTATCATGATCATCTTTTTGAATTTTTTCGCGCAGTTTTAAATTCTCCCCCTCAAGCTCAACAACACGATTCTGGAAAACTTTTAAAGTAACAGACATTTCATGAAATTGGGAAGCAGTTAAAGAAGAATCAGTATCAGTATAAAACACATCTTGAGCAATGCACATAGCAATCAAATTATCATTCATGATGAGAGCATTCTTCCTCGCAATTTCTCTATGTTGAAGATCTATTACAGTTTGTTTTCCTTCACGTTCCTTGTTTTTAAACACCTCTTTCATTTCATTGATCTCTAGTTTAAGGGACGTTTCCATGTATTCAAAATGGTTTTTGATTTGTTTAAAAAACGGAATGACTTCTGTGAGATAGCATTCTTTTGTAACTTCAAAACCCCTTTCCCCCTCAGTAATTCCCATTTGAGTAATCCTCTTTTTACATGATTTGTCAAACATTGAGTGGGAAGTGCTATCTGAACTAGGTTCATGGGTGTATTGGGAGGATACACCGTTGGTTTGGCAAACTTAAGGGGAGTGGTAGCCATAAGAAGTTCAGCTTTCATTTTTTCCACATCTAAGGCCCAAAAAATCTGTTCAGGGGTTAACCTAGTTTGGGGCACAAAGACAGTCAATCGGTTCTGCTCCTAGTAGTTATGGGGTTTGATATTAACACACTTTGCAATGCACATGGGATCCTTCATCTTATCCTCAAGTCTTTTCCTATTTTTTGTTTCAATTTCAACAATCTCTTCTGTATCACGCAGATCAGGGGGATCATGATTGGGCTTAAGCATCACATTATAGTCATATAAGGCAGGTTGAGAGGCACTAACGCTCCTAAGAAAATTAGTTTTAGGTACACCTGTATCCTTATCACTATGTTTATCACGAAGCTTAATGTGCTTTTGTATCATTTTAGCAGTTTGAATGCTTTGGCCTTGTGTGTACAATTTGTTTTCAAGCTTGTTCTTTAAGGCCTTTAAATTGGAAAAGTCGTTAAGGAGTTTGGCTTCCTTACTCTGAAAATCTAGTTTTAGTGTGATGACACTGTTTTGAATCTCCTGTTTTTGTTTAACAGTTTGATCAATTTGATTTTGCAAAGATTTTATTTCCACTCTTAACTTTTCTTCCTTTAAATTCCTTTCGGTAATATATGTACACATTTGCCAATCCATTTTTTGTTCACGTTCGGTTAACTCAAATTTTGCACGTTGTTGATACATATTCACCTGATCTTTAAGAATATTAATCCTAGTGCTCAGAGTATCATCAGGTATAACAGCAGTATATTCATCATATTCACACGTATCATTATTAACACAAGAGTCATTACTTGGTAAAGCAGTCCCGACACTTTGTTTCAAATATTGCTCATATGGGACAACATTGCTATTACCCATATCAGCAGGATCTGAATCAATAATGTCGGTGTGTTTTACTTCGTTATGAGTCCTTTGGTTGTGCATCACATCATCAACATGTGCATCGTCAGATGCTCTACTGGGTCCATCAGACTCTTTATTGTTATCCATATGTTGTTGTTTTGAGGGAACATTAGTGTTTTTCAAATCAACATCATCTGGTGTGACAATACTAGTTTGATGTTCCTCATTAAGCATCGTTGGAATAGCACTTGTTTCATATGTGTCATATAATTTGAGTACCTCAGAAATGATTGATGATTTGGAAGATCCTGATTGATTTGCCAATGTGACTGCTGATGTAAGCTTGGCCTTAAAGATGGTTTGTGCAGTAGGTTCATCATCAACATCAGAATTAAAGGCATCACAGTCTTCAGCCTGGAAGATGTTTGGGTCATTAAGAGCAAGATCCTGAACTGGCTGATCATCTACATCAGCATCAAAGGAATTCCCTTCATCACCAGCAAGAAATAGCAGTTGTTCCTCATCCAATTGCACTCCATTTTATTGGGCTTGCATCAGCAGCATTTTATCTTTGAAGTAGTCGGAATTCTGAGGACGTTTTGGTTCAGTGCAGTTTCTTGCAATATGACCTAGCCCACCACAGTTGTAGCACTTGATTCTCCCTTGTCCTTGATTGCCATTACCCATTCTGTTCTGAATATTTCCTCGGACATTCTGTCTTCCCTGAACTACAACTCGCCCATCTTCCATAACAGCAAGATTACGTGGATTAGATGAGGTTCTGAGTTGATTGTTGGTTTGAGGAAGAGTGCTTCTGAAGTGTTGAACCAGCAGAGAGACTTGATTGGAGGGATTATCAATTCTCTTGTCCATGTAGGAATTTCCCGATTCTTGTGAATTTGTTTTGACACTTGCTGATTGCATTGAGGCTTGACCAAGAGAAGACTGATTCTTTGTTGCTTAAGCAGTGATTGGAGGGTTGATTAAGTCAGTTGAGAATTGGTTGAGTCCTTGAGCACTGGAGATTAGAGCAAGAGGATCATTTGAGGGATGAAACTTCTCTCTTAGCTGACGATCATACATGGCATGTTTCTCATGTGTTGCAGATAAGCATAGAGTTGCTCATAGTTGGTGTTTCTGAGTCCTTCGTTAAGTTTCACAGCTGTGACAAACCGATCCCATTCTGGAGACATGTTGTTGACAAACTTTGAGTTGAGTTGGATGTTGGGCATTGTCATTTTGATCATTCTCATGTCATTCACAAGCTTGTGGAATCTGACATAGTAATCATTGATGCTTTCACCAAGGTTCATCTTAAAGTGCTCGAATTCATCATACAATTGAGACTCACGATCTTCCTTTGATAGTTCTGAACCATCAAGCAACATCTTAACATTGTCCCAAACAGCTTTTGCCTCAGTGTTGAAGTTAATCAGTTTGTAGATGTCCTTCGGTAGCCCCTGTACCACAATGTTTGAAGCACGAATATCAGCATCATATCGTTTCTTTTCCGCTTCATTCAGATCATTGTACGTACGAGGTCTGTCAATTCCTAAGGTGACTGTCCCATCATCACCAGTGGAGATAACATCTCTGGTAGTACCCATTTGGAACGGCCCTTCATCAATAGATCTCAAAATGTTCTCCCCATTTTCTTTGCCTTGGCAATACAAGCGAATTCTTTGTGACCAAGACTCATAGTCCGTTCTTTCTAGCATTGGAGGTCGAGTGTCAGACCTAGCAGCTTGGATATCATCAATGGAAGTTACAGTAGTCATGATGACAAGGTCTTAGACGGGATTTTACAACACACGTGACTTAANCTCTGGTAGTACCCATTTGGAACGGCCCTTCATCAATAGATCTCAAAATGTTCTCCCCATTTTCTTTGCCTTGGCAATACAAGCGAATTCTTTGTGACCAAGACTCATAGTCCGTTCTTTCTAGCATTGGAGGTCGAGTGTCAGACCTAGCAGCTTGGATATCATCAATGGAAGTTACAGTAGTCATGATGACAAGGTCTTAGACGGGATTTTACAACACACGTGACTTAAACCGAGAAATCGATTCTTTCCCGGGATTTTACTAAAGTCAACCAGGAAAACCGCTAAGTAAACCGCTGGTACAGTAACCGCTGAAAGAAAACCGCTGATGTAATAACCGCTGAACATAACCGCTGGAATAGTAACCGCTGATTATTAAACCGCTGACAATAGTAACCGCTGACAGAGTAACCGCTAGTAAAGTAACCACTGAAGAGTAAACCGCTGGTAACTTAACCGCTGGAAGTTAACCGCTTAAACAGTACAAAGTACAGCGTAATGTTCGCTCCACTACTTGTCCTAACCGCTGTTGCTAACCGCTAAAGTCCCAACTAACCGCTGCGAAGAACACCTTATCGTAGAGCAAACCGCTGCCAAGAAAAAGTTCCAAAACAACTCGTACACTACTCAAACGTTAGATTTAGTCCAACCAACTGATAAACTATATGAATCTAACCCCTCTAATCCTAGAAGTACAAGAAAGAACACAAGAATCACCACGAACAAGCTCCAAAATGAGTAGAAACCACCCTAAACTAGTAGAAACCAAAACAAACCATACACCACAAGTCCTACAATCCCTAGGATGTAACCATGGCTCTTGATACCAATTGTAGAACACTAGATAACATCACAAACACGTTCTCACTTGTGGTTATGGCTCGTAATACATAAGAAAGAAAAGAAAGAAATGTAGAGAGAGAAAGTTAGAGAGAGAAAGAGATGAAGCCTTAGAGAGAAAACCCAAAAAAAATGAGATTATGAGAAGGCTTACCCTCTCCAAGGATGGAGAGGGTATTTATATGTACATGGGTTTTGCCACTTGGGCTGCGGATCAGGTATACAGTGGGTAAAGACCCGTCCTTCTTCCGCGAACTAATCTACTTCTAAACTACGTTTAACTAACTATTGTAAATACTACGAGCTAAACAATGCTTAATCATATCTGGGGTGACCGAATCTTTCTTATACAAAAAGCGTATTCCTAACATGTTTCCTCGGGGTTTTGTTCAGGGGTACTTAAATGGGGATGATGCTCAGACCATGTAAGTGGGGGAGAGTCATTGAATGACACACTTCGAGTTTGGCTCCAACTGAAATTTGGTTAATCTTTACATGCGTCATAACCCCCGTTAAACCCCTTAGATTCTCGATTAACAATGGGCCATTTTTCCCTTGCTTTGTTGAGGCGTGAGGAAGCAAATTCCTTAAAGGCTTCTGTGGGAAGTTCCATGCAGTTATGAGTGTCGTGAGCACCATTACATAATCTGCATGAAGAAGTGACTTTGTTCACTTAACTTGAAGGTTTAGGAGCTTCGTAGGATTTCATGAGATACTTGACTTGGTCCTCAAGTTCCATGATCCTACGGTCGGAAGTGCTTGAATTATTCGAAGGCAAAGATATTGCCTTGACCGTTTTGCTCAAATCACGGGGATCATCCCAACTTTCGTTGTCATAGAGAACAAGATCTTCTATGAGTTCCCATGATTGTTCCGCACTTAGATCACGTAGCTTGCCACCGGCCGCTTGGTCAATGGTTTGCTTCGTGGGGATATTGATATGGTCATAGAAAATTTGGACTTGGAGCCAAAGGTCTATGCCATGGTGAGGGACTTTTTGGAGTAAGTCCTTGAATCGAGTCCATGCCTCGTAGAGGGTTTCGCCTTGACGTTGTTGGAACATCAAGATGTCATTCCTTAGCTTTGTGGTTCTCCCCGGTGGGAAAAATTGAGCAAGGAAGCGAGTGGTGAGATCATCCCAAGAGGTGATGGAGCCTGCGGGTAGACGTTCTAGCCATTGACTAGCTTGGTCTCGCAGAGAGAATTGGAAGAGACGTAATCGGGTAGTCTCTCGAGTGGTAACTGATAACATCAAATTACCCTGATATTTAAGTGTCAATTTCCCCCTATTATTCTCATTTAAATTGTTAATAATGTGAATATATGCTATTATCTCTTCATATTTTGTATTCAGGTTACGAGTGAGCATAGGAGCTAAAGAGACGAGGAAATTGGAAAGTACATGCAAAAGATAGACAAATCCAAGTATGCTGGAAAAAGCTATGGCGTAACTCAATCTCTCAACTACGCCGTAGCAATGATTTCTACTATGAAGACCAAAGTCAACACGAATCAACAGTTACGGCGTAACACATTTCATAGTTTACGCCGTAACCATCTCAAGTCTTGAAGAATCCTCAGATATGAAGACTACGCCGTAACAACAACTACGGAATACGGCGTACCAACGAGTACGAGAGTAGTCCAATATCAAGAATTAACATATGGCGTTACACACCTTTGGGAATACGACGTAATGAAGACTACTAGAGTTATCTCAGATCCGATAAATACTCTACGGCGTAACCATTTGGAGATTACGACGTAGAAGAATCCCTAAATGACTATTACGGCGTAACAATTCATCAATTACGCCGTAAACTCTGGATCTGGATAAGATTTACCGGTTACGGCGTCACACATTTCGTGATTACGCCGTAACTCCCGTCGTGCGTATAAATACAGCCCTAATTTCTGCATTTGAAGATGAACTTTCTCACACACAAAATCAGAGAACGTTAGGAGCTTTTAGGAGGCCCTTCTACAACAGCATACGAAGGCTTTCCAAGGGATAAATCACACTTCAATCACCATAAGTTTTAGCATTTCATTATTTCAATTACATTTTGAATTTATGGATCTTGTAAACATTATTTCGAGTGTTAATTCTAATATGATTGGCTAAGCACCTCTGGTGCTAGCCTAGTTATGATGCCTATATTGTTTTAATCATGTTTCCGTACTTTTCTTATATGCTTTTACGTGTGTGCATGCATAGTTTGTCTTGAGAACCTTTAGTTTCGGTAGTTTTGATATGCGGTTGTATCCATTATGCTAGCTTTAATTGAATTAAGACCCCAATTGAGTTAGTAGGCTAGAAGAATTGACCATAGGACACTAGCCTGATGGATTGCGAGGAAATGGGAGGGATGGCAACTGAACATATTGCCTCGTGTGCGAATTGACCATAGGATTACCTTCCGTACTTAATAAACTTAAGAAGTTAGAGAAATGGCCTATGATCGTGACAACGGGCCATTTAAAGATAAGTCTAGCATGTAGTGGCACTTAACGACTCAAACCCGTATACCATACGTCGGCTTACTACATGGGAAACGCCATGGTTCCTGGCAGGATTCGGGGGAGATAGGTTAGGGAACTTGACCATATGCACCTAGTGATATATGTCCGCCCCACCTAAAGCATCAGATTAGTTTAATAGGGAACATGAAATAAACTGATATAGGAGAAGTAACTAGGCTAGTAGACTTTTCTCCCACTGCTCACAACTTTACTTTTATTTGCTATTTGTTTTATTGTTTTATTTTCATTTCAACCAATCAATCAATCTATTATTTCCTTAAATTAGTGACATTAGACTTAGGCATAGTCCGCACCACATAGCTCTTGGGACGACCTCGGAGTTACCATTACTATTCTATACATGACCGGATTCTCTGTCCGTTAGTGCAAATAGGTAGACCTTAGGTAAAACGAGTAATTATAAATAATAAAACCTGGTCGGTAAAACCTGCATCAGTAACATCAAGGTCTATGGAATCAAAGATTTTAAGAAAGTCCTTGAGATGTTGATTTGGATCTTCGGAACGAATTCCATGGAATGCACATCCGCTTTGCACCAACCGGATGGTGTCGGATTGCAAGGGAGACACATTGGCTCCTTGGGTGAGCTCAATGGTGTTTCGATAGCCTTGGTGGCTAGGTCGGGAGTATTCTCCTAAAGTACGGGCTCTAGGAGGTGGGTTTGGTTGGGGTATGTTTTGTTGTGGTGGGTTGTTGGGATCAAGGATATTACCACCTTCCATGATGTTGGATGGTAATGGTTACGAACAAAGACACGAAGAAAAAGATAGACTAAAGAAAACCTAGAAAAATAAAATAAAAATCTCACTAGAAAGGATTCTAACGAGTAGACCTAAGTAAAGATAAAATTTTCAACCTAAGCAATAACTATTTCCCGGCAGCGGCGCCAAAAACTTGATGTGTGGGTTTTGCAACCTTCGCATTAGGTTTTACCTCTCAAGGGATCTTGAGAAGCTTACAACCCCAACCAGGCAGTGTACCTGACCGATGTAGTATAGCGAAGTGCCAAGTACCGGGGGATTGATCGTTCTCTCGGGGAATAGTGTCGTTAGGATTGAAAACTACTCTAATTTAGGTCTAAGGGTTGAGGGATGATTATTTTTGTATTTTATGTTTTATAAAAGCAAGTAAAATCTTGGGTATTGGAAGAGTGGGCGGAATTAGTTGTTAGTCAACTAACCCAAAGTAAATTGTTGTGAAACTTATATGAGAGAAAAATGTGTTTACTTAGATTTCCTTACTCCCTAGCTATCTTTTACCGGTTAATTGGTTTGTTTTAATTGTGTGGATGACGGGTTGTATTCCTTTAAACCATTCGTAGGGCCGTGTACGATCTTCCCTAACTCAATAAGCTCCTACTTCACTCCTATGTCGAGCCGACTAAAAGCTCCTAACATGGGATCACTAGAATTCACTTATGCATTAAATACAACCATATAATCGTAGTACACATCCGATTCATGTCTTAAGACGTTCAAGCAAGTTACCGTATAGGAGGTTAGCCAGTTTTCTTAAGCCTAACATCGACTTCACCCACCCACAACAATCACAAACAAACCAACAACATGCAATCAATAGCTAGGTTTCATTAGATCTAAGCAAACACAAGAAAAACCTAGCCTAGCATGTTAACGTAAAGACAAGCATAAGATATAATCAAACAACACATAGACATATTGATTGATTTGGAAGGAGACTTATCTTTAATTGAACATCAAGGTTTCAAGGGTGAAAAACCCTTGAAAATACAGTATTCTATGAACTAGGGTTTATCCCTAAAGTTCTCCCAAAAGTGCACACCTAATGAATGAAAATTATAAGAATATATATAGATTTTACAATCTGACGGCGTCACGTTTTAGAGTGTGACGCCGTCACCTCGCCACCAAAACCCTTCTCGGATTGTTTAGATCTACTCTTGACGTCGTCCCCCTTTAAATCTATCTGGGCCGTCTCGCTTTATGTTATAACGTGACGGCCTACTTCCAATTACACGTGACGCCGTCACATGTAAATCCTCCAAAATCTTTCTAGGGCGTCTAGTGTAAAAATCATCCACCTCTTTGTAAAGCGTGACGCCGTCACCTTGTAAAGAGAGACGCCGTCAGGTACCTTTTCCAGCATGGTTTTGAGACTTTGTCGTTTTCTTCACTTTTATGCTCCAAAAACGTCCAAAATGCTTCCTTTTCCAGATTTCCTCTCCAAAGTACCTAAAATGACAAAAGGAACGATTTAAGGCAATATTTGATCAAATAATTACGAATTAGGGCTTAAATGACCC
>LBNU01019580.1:34168-48654 GCA_014162995.1 Artemisia annua
ATATATATATATATATATATATATATATATATATATATATATATATATATATATATATATATATATATATATATATATATATATATATATATACTAGACTTCGAAGCCCACCCGATGGGCGGGCATGATTTGTAATTATTGTTGGGAGGTATTAGTTATTGTTCTTTCTTCTTATGGTGGGCAAACCTATGAGGTGAAAAAAAAAAATCAACAGCCTGAGTATGAATACTTCCAACTCCTAAAAATATTACTATGAATTTCCAATAAACTTTAGAAGGTCAATTTACTATTTGCAAAGGCCACCAAATGGACGGGTATGACTTTTCAATATCGTTAAAATAAATAAGTTAACGGAAAATAAGATATAAAAACGTTCGAATTTGTGTATTGAATGCATTAGCAATGTAAATACATGTACATTAATTTTTATTCACAGTTAAAGTTACAAAGTTATTCCTAAGGACATAGTATATGATTTTAAATCAAATGCGAAATAAAGATGATCACCTGAATACATGAACGCTTAAAAATGATAACTAAATCAAATAAATATAACAATACATTTTTCTTGTTTATTCTTTTTCGACACACTCCTATGATGTTGCAAGTCTTGAAAGTGTAGAGGGTGTTTGGCACTGTGGACCTACAATGACAAATCAATTTTTTAGTCAGATCTCATGCAACTTTTGATTAATTACACATGAATGCAAACTGTTGAAAACTTTCTCATCAATAAGCTTCAATGACAATAATTCATTTAAGAAGATTATAGGAATTCAATCATAAATCAATATGCTTCAATGCAAAACATCAGATCTGAAATACTATCGGCATTGACATGAAATTATAATACAATTTCTTTCATTGTGTGCTATTCTCTTTGCTGCATAGTCTATCCACCCAACTTGACCTTGTAAAGCACTCATATTTCTGTTACGATACGTAATATACACACTTAGATAAACATTAAACCAATAATAATGTTAAGTTCTCAAAATTTAAAATTCAACATTAGTATGATCGAGTATCAACTCATGAGTTCAATTCCGAGACTTTTAGCTCATTTATGTGCTGTTACATCAAGGGTATAATATAGGTCAAAAGGAAACTAATTGGATTCTTAAGTGCTTACTTTACAAGATAACAAATGTGGAATAAGAAACTCTTGACGTGGTTAGACAAAAAAAAAACATTTTGGGAAAACAATGTTAACGAAGTTCACTGCAGCCTATCCGATGCACCAATTTGATATACTTATCAATTGATTGGTGATCACTCTCCTGCTTAGTTCCAGCATCCATATCGCGTGCTTCACTGTGTCCTTTCCTTTTTCTTATCCATTTTGTGTCAAATAAAGTTTTGGTTAAGCAAATAAAGTTTCTTCATATAAAAACTGATTACTTACAAATTTTGGAGGCAGGCCGCTCATTTCTATTTACATTTCTATTGTTTCATGTGTCACGTAACCGCCAGTGCGTACTTTCAGTAGCAGCTATAATGAAAACATGTTTCAACATTGAATATAATCTAAATCATTGTCTATATATTGATATTCAGTTTTTATGTACTGATCTGGTGATAAGCTAATGGTTTTGAAAAAAAAGGTATTGTGTGAGTATACACAAAACCTACCTTATTTGTGTATCTAATTAGAAGTCACCACAATCACTCTGGTGAAACCCAAGTAAGAATGCATTAAGTGGTGAAACCATAAAAATGATCAACATGAAAAATGGTCTTTTATGCACTTCTAGGAGAACTACTTTGGGATACTACACACATGTCAATCTGATTCCAGTTTCCACAGCTTACCTTGATGTCAATCTGTACCTTTTGTTCTTCGTTGTATTGATATGATTCTTGTAATAATATTTGACATGCCAATTATATATTAAGAAATTATTAAAATGGAGAAAAGAAAGCGGTTTGGGTAAAACCCAGGCCGTATCAACCCCTCGTGCCATGACGTTACATGTTTGACCCACTCCCAAACCAGCACATTATAAGGCACTCTACCCTTGTTGAGCATTATCTGTACGCTTGCATTAATAGGATGTCTGTAATTTCATTTCTAGCCATCATTTCTATACAACTACACATTATATGGCTAGCACTCTATACATGGGCTTGTTAAAAACACTTAAGCATGTAAAATTTAAAAATGATTATTTGATACTAAATGGCTCATAATCTGATTAATAGTTGTAATAATATAATCAGTAGTTTGAGTGGTTGATAGTTCAAGTTATTTAGGTACCTAGTATAAAACGGTTCAAAAAGGACATGCACTTTCTACTATTAGATATAAGTGAAGGTATTTATATTGGGTGAAAAGGGTGTAGGGTACATTATTAGCTATAATATAATCAGCAGTTTGAGTGGTTGATAGTTCAAGTTATTTAGGTACCTAATATAAAACGGTTCAAAAAGGGCATACACTTTCTACTATTAGTTATAAGTGAAGGTATTTATACTGAGTGAAAAGGGTGCAGGGTAAATTAGTAATTATATTTTTCTCATGAATAATTAAATTTCATACAGATGGTAAGATTCTACTTACTGAATTTTAATATTTGCGCAGCTTCATCATCTGTTGTAAGTCAAATATTCTCTATCGAGCCTTGGATCAAGATCCTGCGTCTGTTGAGTTTTCTGGAAGTTATTCTGAAGACCCATGTAATGAAAATGTTGTCAGATTAACAAACAACGAATTCAATTTGGAATTCCAAAAGCTGTAGATTGTAACTTACTGGTCTTTCACTCGGCAGTGCCAAAAAAGTTAATAGTATTAGTGTGGAAAAAAGTTGGAAATATTCTACTTCAATAAATAAAACTGCCAAATGATAAAAAAAACCTCGTGAGAAAACAGACATTTTGAACCGCGGTCGCATTCCCTTGTCGTCAGAAGCTTATGGCTGAGATACTTGGAGAATTAATGATCATATGGACAGTAATCACCTTTCATACAAGCGTAACGGGCAAAATGACACCACGGCTGCACCACAAGAAACATCAATCACAACAAGCTACAACTTCACCATGGCTAGAGGTGGCAAGATAGGTGGGTTGGGATAGTTTTAAGCCATTTGATCCATGCCTCTTTTAGCTAAAATTTTCAATTTGAACCATTTGACCGTTTTAAAAAAATCAAATCCCAAATAGATCCATTTATAAGCAAATATGTAAAAACATGACACCTCTGACCTCTATACATGATAAATAACTTAATGCTTGTTAATACCTTGGATTTTGTCAAAGGGATTGTATTATGAGAAAATTTACACTTCTCGCCCTTTTATAAATGAAAAATAAGCAACACAATAAAAGTATTAAATTTGAAAACCGGAAGTAAGATGGAAAACCACACAAAAAAGTAGAGACAACCTCATGGCATTTTCCATTCATATAATGACCGCAAATTGAAATTTTCTTCTCCACTTGCTGGCTGCCGTAACTGAGACACAACATTAGCACAGTGTAAAAGAGGTCCTAAATTATGATTAGCTAAACCTTACAATGTTATTACGGTTATCTTAAAATGGTCAAACGGGTAAAATGAAAAAACTGCCAATTGAACGGGCACTTACAATCGATATGACCATGTTTCTCATACCATAAAAACTTATTGAAATTGCAATAACCATATACAGGTAGCTTAAACATAGTCACGTTCTTAGAAGAGAGAACGATCACTCGGATCTCTTTTATGCTAAATGATTGTAGGCCAATGAAGGAAAGTTCACATAAACCGAAACTACATAATCAAATAGCAATATGGTCCATATTGCGGATACCCGTTTGTGGACAGGCCAGCCCGCGTACCTTTATAAATAGAAATAACCTGTCTCAGTATCTGGCTTATACATGTATGAATACAAATAAGCGGACACCAAACAGAGGATATGTGATTCCAAACTAAGAGGGAAAGGAAAATATGAGCCGTCAAGAAAACTCGATCTCGTAATTGAGAATGTTTTATCACATTCATTTCGAAGCCCTTCACATGCAATGATTCACAGATTGCAGTCACAAGATGTGCAGGAAGCTTGCAACCAATAAACTCAAGTGATGCTAACGTTTCTTTCTTTTGCCCGAGAATTTTGCAGAGTCCCTTAACCTTAAAAAAACATACAATTTAAAAGTGAAGAATATGAAGATATCCAAGGGAAAACAATCTTTTTCACATGACCAGTTTCATGATTAGATATACTCCTAGCTATACTTTAGTATATTTTCTCTAAATCCTTCTTTAGTATATTTTCTCTAAATCCTTGGTTTATATGATCGGTCTTGATTCAGTTACAAAAAACTGTATCCCCTTAATGGCTTATTGCAGTAGCATGAACATTCTCATTTGCTCACTTGCTCGTGAGCTAATTAAATACTATATTTTCTTCCTAATAAGGGATGTATATACTTTTCCATAAAAAGTATCAGCACAAGCATGCAAAAATACCAAATACATGCTTCTTTGACGTGAGTAAATTAATTTCCAAATATTGCAACTGGCATTCTGTTACAAAGATGATAAATGTCAAGAAGTTATACAATAGATAACCATGTGAAAATAATTCATTATTCGTCTTTATAGTTTATATAACAGTGAACTTTAATGGGAGTAGAATGTGTATAATTTAAGTGAAGTATGCTAAATTGCGTGTACGGGAGCTAGAATAAAATAACATTGGGTCACTTACGTTTGCGCGATGTTAATGGTGTGGCTATTGCTCCACGGTTAGTTGTGGAACTCCCAGCTTCTGAATCATGCAGCCTGCAATTATCGGAGCATAAAAGGATTAGTACCATGTTTGCCGAAAGTGACTAATAGCCTTATTTTCCAATCAAAGGGACGTGCGCACTCCAGGTGGCTTTCCATGTGCATTACGTAGATAATGCTATTCACTCTTTCATACAAAAATTAGAAGCTGTGTACCTAATTATGCAACGCTACGACCTCAGCAAGCAATGCTTCACGTTCGCCATGTTCATAATAGCCCTGGAGTTTCTGTTGGTGGCATTGGTTCAGTATTTGGTGCTGACGTTGCCAGCGAGTGTGGTCGAGGACTGTATCCAAAATGAAGTCAGGTCTTCTACTTATGTTTTTTGTGTCAAAGTGAAACTGGAAGATATGCTTTCTTCCTTCGAGTTCTTTCAGTGAGTCTGTTAGTTGATAAGGGTCCTTATTTTCAAGTGTAGATAGTACCTCATTGCAGTCTGTTGTTCTTGTATTTACCTGTGGACTAAAACAGGTCAAGGAGATGTTGTCGTTTTCATATTGGAAAAATGCTTTGAAACAATAACTGCAGTTATTGAAGCAAAGTATGGTTCCTAATGAATAAACAGTAGGTAATTGTTAAATAGTAAGTTATAATGTGGTATCCAATTTGCGTCATGGTAACGTTACCTATACTCAGGAATTTCATGGGGCCCATGGTTATTGCATTTTGGTAATGGAAATTCATTTATGACCTTTCGCCCGCAAGTTGAACATCTCTGATAATATCATGGCTTCAATGTGTTGATTTTTAATATTGTTGCTTTAGTAGTGAACCTAACACATTGTATTATACATTTTGTCAAAACAGAGTTCATAAAGGATGGATTTGTATCAAATAAAAACTCAAGCTTACAGCAGATGCACACTAAAGTATAAAATATTATAATAGATCAGTTGCATCCAAATTTAAAGTATCTTCTTTGTAAAGACCAGGAAATAATGATAAACATGAAGTGAGGTAGATGAGCATAAAAATGGGTGCAAGTAACATGTTGCATAAATGTTAATACATTTACGGGTTCAGCTTACCATGTCCTAAACGCCTAGGGTGAGCATTCTGTGCAGCATAGTTTCTGGGGCTGTTTTTAGGTAGATGAGCATTCTGTGCAGTAGTAGTGGTCGGGCCGTTTTCTTGTGGTAGAAACTCTTCATGTGGGAAAGAGTCATTTGCAACATGAAGCCATCTATTAATGACGTGGATAAAAAAATAGTTCAATGACTAAGACGGGTCAAAGAAAAATGAACGCATAAAATCTAGATAGTAAACAGTAATTACCTTCAGGGTATTCGTCACCACTTTCAATAACTTTAGTGTCGAGTAATAACCTTAGAACGCGCTTCACTTTTGAATAGAGCTCTGATGAAGATGGTATCAAGGTCCTAGACAAGTAAAGGCACAAAATAAGTCACATATGTTACTAATAGGTATGTGCTAATAGAATAAATAGTGAAAGAAGCTTACCGAGTAACATTCATTTAAATGTCCTAGACAAGTAAAGGCTATTATGCACTCCGATTTTTCAACATTGAGATGATACCTACACAGTATGAGCAGATGGTTTACATACCAATTGGCTTTTACACTTTCTTATGGTAACCTGCAACATGCTTTAAAACCTGGTTTGAATGAAATATCAAAAAGTAGACAAATATAAAAAGAACCAACCATAGGGCTGCAAGATCCGTTGAAGCATAGTTACAACCTCCATCTCTTTTAACAACAATTAGAGGATTTGGTTTACCTTCCATGAATATGACCTGTGCACATGCCTAGTCTAGAGTCTAAGGTATGTATGGATTGTAAAAGCTTTCACCCTGAAACCATTAGAAAAAATAATTTTTTGAGATTTGTAATGAAAGTGTATTAACGGAATTAGATAATGGCATACAGAAAGATCTTAGAAAACCATGTCAATTTGTCATAAAAAGATGAAGTCATTAGCTCTTACCCCTTGCAGTCCTTTGGTTCAAACGCAGTACTGATATGAGAACCATATGAGCAGATAATACATGTTCTTCATGTAGTTCGTTATGGTTTTCAGAAGAAGCTACGAACTTCTGATAAACATAATACCTAAAAAAATAGAATTTCATCATTAGGCTTTTAAGAAAAAGATGCACACCTGCTTATGACAATTGCAATCGAATTCTCCAGGTTTTACCTCTCAAGGGATCTTGAGAAGCTTGCAATCCCACCAGGCAGTGTACCTGGTTGGTGTAGTATAGTGTAGTGGTAAGTACGGGGGATTGATCGTTCTCTCATAGGGAATAGTGTTCGTTAGGATAGAAATTTATCTACTAGGTCTAAAGGTGAAGGAAGATTATTTTTGTATTTTTATATTTTTATGAAAGCAAGTAAAATCTCGGGTATTGGAGGAGTGGGCGGAATTAGTTGCTAGTCAACTAACCCAAAAACTACAATTGCAAGAAAAATAAAATAACTAAACTATTGTGGTTGTGAAAACTTATATGGAGACAAATGTGTTTACTTAGAATTCCTTACTCCCTAACTATCTTTTACCGGTTAATTGGTGTATGTATTACTTGCGTGGATGACGGGTGTATTCCTTAACAATTCATGGGGTGGCATACATATCTCCCCAATTCTATGAGCTCTGATCTCCTCCTACAACTATGCGTACACATAATCATAGGGATTGTAAACAGTGGCTCATGCGTTAAATACTACCTGATGACATATAGTCTACACCGGGTCACGGACCCGTTCGGTAAACAATACCGATGCGAAAGCCCACCGCGCGTGGACCAATAAAACACTAATTGGACTACCGATTAGGCAGCTTCGGCCCACGAAGCCCAAGCCCAATACTTATTTATGGAACGGATAGGGATATCTTCTAAATTAAGAAGATATTTACCAACTATCCGATATCGGTGGATAACACCGAAAAGTGAGGAGCACGCAACCTTATCGGTTACGTGCCTATAAATAGAGGGAACCCTAACCCTCGCAAAGGTACGATTTACAAAGCGATCCTAACTCTTCTCACAACCCTAAAACTACGATTACTTACTCTCACGCCGGAGGATAATCGGGGGAGACAATCCCTCGATAAGCCTAACGGTGTTTGTTTCTTTCTTAGTGCGCAGGTCTCAAGCAATATCAAGCAATTGATACGAAGGAAGGAACCCAAACAAGGAACGCCCAACTTTTGTATCAACAAGTGGCGCCATCCGTGGGACCCAATCACTAAGACCTAGTATGACGAAACACAAGAACCAGCGGACTCCGCAGCCAGATAAGTCGCGGAACGATGCTGCAAGGAGGAATTACTCTGACATCCCTCTTAGGCAAAACACTGGGACAACCAGTGCGCCAAGTCAGCAGGAAGTGGAGGCCACCACGATACCTCCGTCCAGGGAGTTACCTGCTGTAATCACTACGGCACCCCCAAACGGCGATGATCTCCAGCGCAACCTCTTCACTACCCCTCACCAAGCACCAGTCATTGTGGACAACACAGTGCTGAATGCGCCTGATAGGGGGAGGGTATTCACCGCATTGGAAGATACCCCCGCGCTGGAGGAAAACCCCCCTTCCTCGGACACAAGGTTGAAAGACCTCGTAGCTCAAAACTTTGAAACCTTGAGCATGCTCCTACAGGAAGAGGGGCGAAGGAGGTTACGAAGCCGACTGGACTTCGATGGGGACTCCTCACCGCGCCATGAAGAGCGCGATAATAACAGGAGGCGTACCAGTGCAAAGGCTAGGCTGGGTACACCATCAAACTCACAATACTCGGATGAACGAGTAGGTAGCGAGAGGCACACCAATGTCCATGCCAGACTAGGTGCTCGCAAAATACAAGACAGATTGGGGCGCCGACGCTCACCTAGCGAAGGATCTTCTAGAAGGATCCATGAAAGACTAGGTGATAGAGTGTCCCATGATGAGAGCTTCTCGAGTTCGGAGGAACAACGACGTAAACGTCGTAGAGGAAGCAGCCCTCCCACAGACAACTCCTCGGACAACGAGGATAGTGACACTGGACACTGGAAGTCCAAAGGGAGGCGTCGCAGGGACGATGATGACATATCCCGTCCTTGGCGTCGACAGACAGTCGACGCATTTACAAAGCGCATAAGCAACTACTCTGACGATAGAAAGAGGCGCATGCCCCCCAATGTGAAAACATATGATGGGTCAGGTGATCCGGATGATCATCTAAAGGTCTTCGAAGCAGCAGCGCACATCGAAAGATGGCCACAACCCGTGTGGTGTCATATGTTCAACTCCACATTGGTAGGAAACGCACGGAACTGGTTCAACAAGCTCAAACCGAGAAGCATAGACGGGTTTGAAGAGTTACGAAAAGCATTCCGCCTAAACTTCACCCAAAGAAGGAAGTGCGCAAAAGAACCAGTCGAGTTGGCTAGAGTAAAGCAGCGCCAAGGCGAGTCAATACCCGCCTATATGGAGCGCTTCAAAGATGAGTGCATGAACATTAAATCATGCCCTGAGATACTAAAAATTTCAGGATTCATGAATGGTATCTACAACCGGGACCTTATCAAGAAACTAAACGATAAGACCCCTCAAACCTTTGATGAACTCATGAAGCGTACGAGGTCCTTTGTTCAAGGTGAAGCCGCAGCTGCGGATAGCAGGGCAGCATACCAGAATTATAAGCCGCAAGACCAGTCAAGGAAACAATCCAATGACCAGGGAAGCAATTCGAACAAAAACTATCGCAAAGAAGGAGGCGCAAGGGGAAACGACAAGTATACCCCATTAACCAAAACTCCGCGAGAAATATTTGCGACAGAAGGAGCGAACTTCCCAAAACCTCCACCAATACGCACACCGGAAGCAAAGCGCATTGGAACGGGATACTGCGACTACCATGGGCAAAAAGGACACGCAACAAACGACTGCGTCCAACTAAAGCAACTAATTGAAAAATTAGTTAAAGAAGGCAGATTGGACCACCTAGTCAAAAACATCAAGGAAGGAAAGGACAGGAGAAGCGGAGACAAAAAGGACGCACCTAAAGACAAGGCGGATACGATCTATATGATCCAATCCTGGCAACGCAGTGTCAAGCAAAAGGTGACACAAAAGTTCTCCACTCACAGAGAAATTTCCTTCCCCAAGTTAACTGCGGACAACGCAGTGGCAGAACCATTAACAATCGAAATACAAGCGGGAGGACACGTTATCCACCGCATGTACATCGATGGAGGAGCCTCAGCTGAAATAATGTACGAACATTGCTTCAAGAGGCTAAAACAAGAGATTCAAAACCAGCTAGTCCCAGCTGCGACATCTCTGACAGGTTTCACAGGGGAGAAGATATGGCCGATAGGACAACTACGCATGCTCGTAGAGGTCGGCAATGAAGAACACTCCACTAAGGCGTGGATGAACTTCATGGTCATCAGATCTCCATCGCCATACAATGGCATCATCGGGAGAACAGGCATCTCAGCGCTCCGCGCAGTACCATCCACAGCGCATGGAATGCTAAAATTCCCAGTGGAAGGGGGAATTGTTACCCTCTACAATAATGCTCTACCCCCAGAAGAATGTAACACAGTTACATATGAAGCAACACCTGCTAAAGAGTACGGCGCACCCAAAGCACCAAACCTGAAGGTGGCGATCCACCCAGATTATCCTGAACAACAGGTGTCAATAGGAGGTTCACTATCAGAAAAAGGGAGAACTGCCGTATGCGCACTCCTTCAGAAAAACCTAGATATCTTCGCGTGGGAACCAAAACACATGACTGGTGTACCTCGGTCCATCTCGGAACATAAGCTTCAGATCCGACAAGGATACTCACCGATAAGGCAGAAGAAGCGCGGTCAGGCTCCAGAACGCGCGAAGGCTATTTTGGAAGAAGTGCATAAACTCGTAGACGCAGGTATCATGCAGGAGGTATACTACCACGATTGGCTATCTAACCCAGTCATGGTAAAAAAATAGCGATGGCAGCTGGAGAATGTGCGTGGACTTCACGGATCTCAACAAAGCATGTCCACAGGACTGCTACCCGCTGCCTGAGATAGACTGGAAGGTGGAATCCTTGTGCGGGTATCCTTTTAAATGCTTCCTAGACGCATACAAAGGGTACCACCAAATCCAAATGGCCAAGGAGGACGAGGAGAAAACAGCCTTCCACACAAGTCAAGGCGTCTTTTGCTACACAAAAATGCCTTTCGGGTTGAAGAATGCAGGAGCCACCTACCAACGCTTGGTAGATAACGCATTCGAAAAACAAGTAGGCAGTAATCTAGAGGTATATGTTGATGATTTGGTCATAAAGAGCCACACAGAGGACGAAGTAGTGCGCGACATTGAAGAAACATTCAACACACTACGACGGATCAACATGAAACTAAACCCAAAAAAGTGCACCTTCGGCGCTACTGAAGGTATGTTCTTAGGGTACCTCATAGAACCTGACGGCATTAAGCCATGCCCTGAAAAGACAGAAGCGGTCATACAACTCCCTTCACCGCGAACGCTTAAGGAAGTACAATCCTTAAACGGAAAACTGGCAGGCCTGAACAGATTCCTATCTAAGTCAGCGGACAAATCCTTACCCTTGTTTAAAACACTCAAGAAGTGTACAAAAAAGGGTGACTTTCGCTGGACTACCGAAGCGGAAGAAGCGTTCCAACAACTCAAACAAACGATAGCAGCACTACCAAAGCTAGTCGCACCCCGACCAGGGGAAGAGTTGATAATGTACTTATCCGCCACACATGGAGCCGTGAGCGCGGTACTATTAACAGATAGGGATTCAGTGCAAACACCCGTTTACTTCGTAAGCAAGGCACTCAAGAAGACGGAGATTAACTACAGCTCGATGGAAAAATTGGTCCTAGCATTGGTATTCGCAGCCAAACGGTTGCGCAGATACTTCCAGGCACACCCAATCGTGGTAATCACAGACCAACCCATCAAACAGGTAATCTCCAAACCTGAAGCATCCGGCCGCCTACAGAAGTGGAGCGTACTATTGGGAGAACATAACATCTCCTACAGGCCGCGTACCGCAGTCAAGGGGCAAATACTCGCGGATTTCATCATCGAGAAACCAGAAAGCGAGGAGGCAATGCAAACACCAAAGGTGGAATTGCAAGAACCATGGATCCTGTTCACGGACGGGTCATCATGCGTAGATGGTTCAGGCGCAGGCCTCATCCTTACAAACCCAGAAGGAATGGAGTTCACGTATGCCCTACGCTTTGAATTCACCGCCACGAACAATGAGGCAGAATACGAGGCACTAATAGCTGGACTTCGAATAGCAATGCGAATGGGTGTACGTAACCTAGAAGCAAACGTCGATTCTCGTTTAGTAGCCAACCAAGTATCAGGGGAGTACGAAGCCAAGGAGGACAACATGATCCAATACCTTGAGAAGACAAAATCCTTGATCCAAGGATTCGACAGATTCACGATCAAGCAAGTCCCAAGAGGAGAAAACAAGAAAGCAGACGCACTGAGTAAAATTGCGTCCACAAGCTTCGCGCACTTGTCTAAACAGGTATTGGTAGAAATCCTGAAGGACAAGTCGATCTCCGAGATGGAAGTATCCACGGTCATAGAGGAAGACGGCCCTACGTGGATGACCCCCATTGTGGACTTCATTAAAAAAGGAAAACTACCCGAGGAGAAGAACGAGGCTCGACGAATACGCCGCACAGCACAACGGTTCGAACTTCGGGAAGGTATCCTATACAGGCGCTCGTTCCTACAACCATGGCTACGGTGTGTGGGACCCCTCCAAGCTAACTATGTACTCCGAGAGATCCACGCTGGTTCATGCAGCATGCACTCAGGACCACGTTCCATTGTGGCGCGCGCGTTAAGGTCAGGATACTACTGGCCCACTATGCACAGAGATGCAAGGGATTTAGTGCGCAAATGCAGCGATTGCCAAGTGCATAGGCCAATACCGCGCAAACCACAACATGAGCTAACACCCATAACATCACCATGGCCATTCTACAAGTGGGGGATAGACATTGCCGGGCCTTTCCCTGTTGCTGCGGGTGGAGTAAAATACCTCATCGTGGCAATCGACTACTTCACAAAGTGGATTGAGGCAAAGGCAGTCGCAACAATCACAGGTAACCAAGTCAAGCGATTCGTATGGGATAACATCGTATGTCGCTTCGGACTACCCGGGGAGATAATCTCAGACAATGGGAAACAGTTCGCAGATAATCCATTCAAAGATTGGTGCGAGCAACTGAACATAACGCAACACTTTGCATCGGTGACACACCCCCAAACCAATGGCCTGGTGGAGCGTGCGAACAGGAGTCTGGGCGAGGGAATCAAAATGCGCCTGGATAAACACAAAGGAAGGTGGGTAGAAGAATTATCCCATGTCCTTTGGGCACACCGTACAACCATTAAAGTTAGCAACGGGGACACCCCGTTCTCTTTAGTGTACGGTACAGAAGCCGTCATACCGGCTGAAATTGGAATGCCAACCATCCGTACGGCGGAGGTTAACACAGCTACCAACGATGACGAGCGGCGCATAGATCTAGACCTACTAGAAGAGCGACGTGAACGCGCAGCTATACGAGAGGAAAAGGCCAAGTCAAAAATGAAGGGATACTACGATGCCAAAGTGCGCAGTACTTCATTCAGACCAGGTGACTTTGTATACCGCGAAAACGACTCAAGCCGCATCGAAGACACAGGGAAGCTGGGACCCAAGTGGGAAGGACCCTACGAGGTCACAGAAGCACTTGGGAATGGTGCGTACAAGTTACGCGATAAGGATGGTCAAGAGTTACAACGAACATGGAATGTTCGCAACCTCAAGCGATGCTATCTTTAGACTAGGCTACGGCCCAACATGGACAAGCACTTTAGTACGTGCCCCAATAAAGATCCATGAAATATCATTGTTTTTTCATTTTCTTATCTAGATAAGTATGTTCTCTTTTAAAACTTGCAAGTATTAATAAAACGTTCGCGGTTTCTAGCTAACTCCGCGACAACAATTTTCTTTACATTGTTATTTAATTTATATCTCAATGTGTTGGTCACGATACCCTTAAGCCTACAAGGCGTGCATGCACTAAATAATACCTACGCTGGTAAAAAAAGGATAAGTTAACCTACTAATTAACTTGTTGAGTAAGAGGGTTGCAAACCCATCAACTTATGGATTACGTATCCTTGTTAAACATCTTGCGACCAAGACGTTGACGCAAGTAACTTACGCACCTCACGATGGGTAAGCGATAAGGCACACTGTGCGCGTTTGACAACTTAAGAATCAAGACTCTTGATTCTCTCAAACTAAATACGACAAGTAACTCGCATAGACGACTATGACCTCCTTTAACTAAGTTATGAAAACTCCACACACGACTTGAAAGTCACTCATATTTGAGTATGATATGCTTAGTTATTTTATAATGTCTTCACGCAAAGGCAAAACAAACCATACACGAACAACGTGTTAGGGATAAACACAAATACTTGTAAAAGTATAATATACGACAAGTAATATGAACAAACTTTCTTTATATATGAACAAATAAGTTTATACAAAAGATAAGTTAACAAAAAAAAAATTACTAAGTACAAAATCTATATACTATAGGTACGCCTAAGCTGGCTGGTACTACCACAAAAGGCTGCGTCCTTTGCGTCACTAAGTTTCTTCAGTAGCATCGCATCGTCAAAAGAAACAGTGGCCACGGTCAC
>LBNU01019580.1:53561-65508 GCA_014162995.1 Artemisia annua
GTTCAGACATCTTCGCAGATTAGCTACATGCGCGCCATGAGCGCACCACGATGCTAGTCAATCGCCATGAGCGCACTGGACGAAAGCCGTGGTTATCTGCGATCATCCAAAAACGTTCGAGTCTACGAGGTTACGATAAATCTATCTGTGTTTGTGCGTGCGAAAAAAACTATTAGTCGCGGTTGCGGTACATCCATTCGCGCCATTGTTTTCATAAAAAAGAAAAAGAAAAAATTAATCGCCATGAGCGCACTATAGATTAGCTATGTGCTACTTTTTTTTATATGTAATTGTAAAACCTCACGATAGGTGTAATTCGCACAGCGAAAATTTCTCTTATATGCTATGTGCTATATTATGCTTCACGCTATTTATATTTTACTTCATTAAGTTTTTATATGTTGCGACTCGCGGCATATACTTCTAATATTTGCATTAAGTGTTTTCAGGATTTGCATAACTAAGTTTAATGCTCCTACACGAGTAGCACCATCAAACTTAGGGGGCTACCAGGGTACATACTACCACTGTTTGCGCACATCGTACGTAAGTGTATTTGGAAGCAGATCGTACGTAAGAGGTATTGCAAGCCCAGTACAAAGACGAATTTAAATATTCGCACCATCTTGCCGCAGCGGAGACGTCCTCTGTCGGTTATAAAGACGAATGTTATGTTCGCACCTTGTCGCGCACAGCGCGCACTTCTGCCACAGAAGCACGTCTTCTGTCGCACCATGCTACATCGCTACTGGTTTTCTCTTTGTTGACAGGTCTACTTAGGGCTCGAGAAGACGACTAACGGCCCAGGGAGAGTCGTTGAATCGGTCCGCGCCAGATTATGCATCAACATTGGACCATTACAACTTACAAACAATATTTAACCTGATAACCGGATTAGTACCATCATAAGTTAACAAATGGAAATTGCCACATATATATGCTAGACAATAAAATCAAGAATCAAAGATAGTCATACACATCAAGAGACATATATGCTACTAGTACTTTATGAAATAATATATTCAATGTCATTAAAAAATTTAGAAAAACTAGAATATAACCAACTACTTTCCATGACTAGCATCCTCTCATGGTACCAGCAGTAACATAATTAACAAATCAAAACAAAAACCCATGTTTAATTCCTAATTGCTTCTAGACAACTCGAACGAAGTTCCTCCAACATTCCCATGAAATTCAATATCCTTTGATAAGTCTTCTTGAGAGTCACATTGAGTTTTATTGAGATAGTATCGATCATCTTATCATCAAGTTCTTGATCCTTATTGTTGCAACCAAACTCATGAGGCAACTTGATATCTTTCTTGAATGATGCACACCGTTGATGAGGCAACAAAATTTGCTCTTTCTTAGTAGATTGAGGATCACGATGACCATGCATGGGACGGTTTTTATCCTTCTTGATATCACAAAACGTGTTGTCATTGTTTCTTGATCGACAAAGTTGATGAGGCATGACTTGATCAGATGATGGCTTAGGAAGCATGTATGACAATATAGTAGGAAGCTCGTCGTTGTTGTTGTTGATGTTGTGATTATCGACCAATGTTGCCATGAATGAATTTTTTAAGAAAACTCTACGATAAGATTATATGAGATCAATGTGATTATGTGAATACGAATGAGAAGAAACACTGAGGGATATGGGTATATATAGATTTTTAAAAATTACACTTGCTTCCCACGTTATTGTTTTCTTATCGAATATGGTTTCCACCGTCGATATCAATGGACTGTGTTTGAGTTTTCAATATAGAAACAAAGAGAAAAAAAATTGATGTACCTCTTTGACTTCCAAAAAAAAGTTTAGCAATCCTTTCATAAATTGGGCAATTTCATATTTACTCGATTTAAAAGTAATAATTTCATATTATTTTAATATATGTTTTAAAAATATTGTATTTATGCATTAAAAATTTGTCTTTTAGCTAAATATGAAATTATGATTTTTAAATTGAGTAAATATGGAAACTTTTAAATTGAGTTTCATGAATATAAGAAACTTTCTATTTATTATGTGGTAATTCTTGACACGACACGTTAAACGACACGAACACGACACAAAGTTAAATAGGTTTGGTTGAGAATAAACATGTTCAGGTCAAAAACATATCAACATGTCTAACCCGTTTAATAAACGGATCGTGTTTGGGTTACGATTCTATTTGGCATGGCTCATTTATATAAATATCGGTTAACAGTCCAAACACTGCACTAAGTAAAATCATAATTTTATATGAAAACCAAGCTATATATATATATATATATTTTTTTTTGAACATCAAAATATATTAGACAAAGCCGAAGCTAAACATTACAAAGCATAACAAAAACAAGTTATATTTGAGTCGATAAATGTTTGAGTTTGAGGTTGTGTTGGCATCCACCCACTTGTCATTATAACTACACATGTCATTTTCATGTTATAACAAGCTAAGAGGTCGACCCACAACCTGTCTAACCTTCTATACAAATCAAGATAAACGCGAGTAAGCAAATCAGTTAAACACAATGCCGACTGTTAGTATGTGCAAAGTGGGACAAGTGCATGCCTCACATTTCGAAGTGCCCCCAAATTGTTTCAAACCCATTTTTATTCATAAGTATTTTTTAAACTCAGTATATTAAGGCCCTTAATTAAATAGCATGTGTAAAAGAGTACCGAACGAGAGTGGAGACTGGAGACAAGTATTTGTTTAGGTGACAACTAGTTGCCATTCGGTTGCAAAACTCCTTTTATTTCTTTTCGTAATTTTAATGGAAAGTTAAATTGAACTTTTTGATTTGTTAGTACTTAATCACAAACTAATGAATTTTCAGGGAGGAGATCTCTAAAGTAACTTTAGTAAAGTTGTGGAAGTGTGAGCCATTTTAATGAAAAGTTAAATTGAACTTTTTGATTTATCAGTTCTTTTGATTTGAGTCATTGGATCAAATCTAATGGCTCACACTTCCCCAACTTCACTAAAGTTTTTTTTTCTAACTTTAAGGATCCTCCTCCAATTTTCAGATAGGATAAGGTTATGTTTAGTTACTGATAAATAAAACATATTCTTTTTCGAAGTAAAAGTTTTCACAAAAAGTTGAAAAGTAAAGTTTAGCCCCTAAAATTTTCAAATGTTTTCCTAAAAAAATAAAAGTTCAAACTTCAAATTCTAACAATAAAATTGAAAAAACTTATTTACACTTCTCAACATTTTTTCTTGCATTTTTTTACAAATTCCTTACGCTTTTTATTTTCCAAAAATATCACCTAATTATATTTTCTAAATCTTCCTGTTTTGAGTTAGACACCCCCTTTTTTCTAACAAAATCAAGATATAGAATCATTTTTTCCTTACAAATAGGCTAGCTAAGTTTTTCGAGTTTTTTGTGTTCGATAAGGCCTCTTTTCAATTTATCGCACAGGCCTTCAAAATCGATAGAACAATCTGGTTAGGTTTGGTTGGGCATAATAAGCCCCCTTGCTATGAGTTGTCCCAGCGACGGAGCTAGAATCCGTTTTCGGCGTGAGCCGGAGAAAGCACTTGAAATTCAAAAAACTAATGATAGATTTTATTCATAGCTAATTGCTAACCTTGCTACTTTAAATAAAATATCTTTGATGCTTATACGTATAAATTGTATATTATTTCCATGAGCTCCATAGATGCTCATTTAACTTTAAGTAAACATGACCTTCTTATCTCTTCAAGTCTTGAGATAGTTACGGCGTAACAAAGGAATATGGTTACGCCGTAGTTCTTGGTCCGAGTAGACTTTGGTCTTCATATTTGAATTCCTAGCTACAGCGTAATAGAGAGTGTAAGTTACGCCGTAGCTTCCTCCAGCATACTATAAATCTGTATCTTTTGCGAGTTCTTTTCAATTTCCTCGTCTCTTTAGCTCCTATGCTCATTTGTGACATGGATACAAAATATAACGAAATCAAAGTATATATCCACATAGCAAGTATAAATAATGAGCATATTATGGGGAAATTGACACTTAAATATCAGGATTATTTGATATCATCAACGAGACGATCACTCACCGGTTGGGTGGTGTACCTTGGGGATTCTCCGATTTCAAGGAAGATCAAGAAACAACATATTGTGTCACGGTCATCGGCTGAGGTAGAATATCGATCCATGGCTTTGACAACATGTGAATTGGAATGGTTAAAAAGTGTTTTGTTGAGTCTTGGTATTCATCATCTGAAACCAATGTCACTCCATTGTGATAGTCAAGCGGGATTACATATTTCTTAAAATCTAGTGTTTGAGGAACGAACAAAGCACATCGAGGTGGACTACCACTACATTCGTGATGAACTTGTGAGTGGAAACATGCAGATTTTTTCACTAAAGCTCTTGGGAAAGCACAATTTGATTATCTACTCTGCAAGTTGGGTGTTCATAATCTTCACGTACCCACTTGAGGGGGGGGGGTATTGGAGGCTTGATTCTCATATTATTTAGTTACCATATTATCGAGTTGCCTTATTTCAATTAGGTTATTTAATGAGGCAAAAAGTGTTACGCTTTTAGGGGGTCATTTAATCCCTAAATCGTGTTTTTATGATCAAAAATTACCTTAAATCGTTCCTTTTGTCATTTTAGGTACTTTTGAGAAGAATTCTGAAAAACATATCATTTTGGACGTTTTTTGAGCAAAAAGTACAGAAAACGACAAAGTCTCAAAATCATGCTGGAAATCTGTAACACCCCGAAAATTTTATGAGTAGCGGAAGTCTAACTCGGGGTAATTACGTCATAGGTTCATAGTCATAATCATAGAAAATAATTCAAAAGATAAGTTTTATATCATTCAATGAAACTCAAGTATTCGGAGTTACAAAACAATTTCCAAGAATGGAACGTGTCACAAAAGAGGGGTGTGTTTGAAAAGAATGATATGACTATTCCATAGAAAAGGGAGGTCCTATGTGCCCTTTTAGCCAGCTCCGTGCCATCATGCCGCTTAGTTACCTGAGATAAACAAGCTAAAAACGTCAACACAAAGGTTGAGTGAATCCATAGTAGTTTAATTCGTAAATAGTGTGAACACAAGTCAAGTATTTTAGAAATAAACAATCAAGGTAGATTGGTCTTGATTAACCGGGTGACATATATGTACACATACATATATCGGGTGACAATATTGCTCCTAAGCCTCACGAATCTCAAGCCTTAACATCGCGTCGACATATCATAAAAGATAATAATAATCATCTACACTACAAAGAATGTAAATGACAAAGGGGCCCTCGGTGAATAGAAATGTGCAAAATTTATATGTACCTCGAATATAGCACATCTCCTACCAAGTAATCACCTTGGTAGAGATGGGTTGCCATTCCGATAGATCTACCAACTATATTCGCGCTCACTCGCGAGTGATTAAGGTTCGTGATATGAGGGACTTGTTGCATGGTGGTCAACTTAGGCAATATCAGGTAATTCATCGCATACATAAAAATACTTGTGTTCTATTTATCGCATGTATCTCCCCACGGGGTTTTAAAAAATAATTTAAAAGGTGGGACTATAAACTCACCTGTGAGGTGTTAACTTCGGTAGTAATGAACAAGACTCAGATAGTACCCAAACAATAACGGTGACTTGCTACGAATAGCAATGAATGATCTCTGACTCGCGATCTAAATCAATGTGATATATATTATTATCGGCGATTCAAATTCGATGTATGAATGCCATGTTTCGCTTATTAAGTATGATGATATCGATCTCGTTGTATTTAAATATCCAAAATAACTTGACATAGTTATTTTATGTTCTCGACACGATAACGTTTCCATTTATCGTTTAATTACTCGGATTCGTTATATCGTTAATAAAAATATTTACTTTAAATATTTTTATTCGTAGCAAGACTTATTTAAGTTAAATAATATATATAAAGTATATATGTATATAATTATTTTAAAAGTATATATATATATATATATATATATATATATATATATATATATATATATATATATATATATATATATATATATATATATATATATGTAAAAATGAAAATGGTTAAAGTAAAAGTATTATTATCAAGTTTTATCCCTTCACTTTGCAAAAGTTACAATTTATACCCTTAGGTTAAAAATAATTACATTTTAGTCCAAAACATTTCTTTTACACTTTATTCTTTAAGTTTTGATTATTTATAGTTTCTACCCTCAAGTTTATTTAAAATGTCACAGTTTTAATAAAATCCGAAAGTTTTCACAGTTTTACCCTTTTGGTCCCTTAACGAAAATATTTTGCAAATTAGGTCCAAAATCTAGTTTTCGAATAATAACTTTTATTTTCTCAAAAGTTATCATATTTAATCTTATAGAAGTTTATAAAAATCAGTTTTGTGTTTAGATCTCTTCGAAATTCATGTCAGTTTCCAAACGAAAAATTTAGCAAAATTTTCATGGGCTTGTTAGCCCATTTGGCCCAAAACTTATGATTTGTAGTTTTTATGGAAAACGATTTAGGGGCTTAGCTTGGCATCGATTTAGTATAGCGTTTGATCTCAAAATTATTGCATGTTTTGCTGTCTAGGTTAAGCTTGGTGTAAACAAACAAGATGCCGAAAAATATAATCATGTTGTACGTGTAGTTTAGAAAATACGAGACCCTTTCTAAGGGTGTCGATGTGATTTTGTACTTTTGTGTTAAACATAAGTTTTGTGTTTTTGAGTGTTTAGATGTAACGTGACGTATATGATATGCATGAAAATGAAACTACGAAAAGAAAGTATTGAAAAGGGGGTGATCCAACTTACAACACCCTAGTGGTGGTGAAGATCCACGTTATACGAGAGGAAGGAAAAGAACAACGAGCAAACTTGGAAAAACCTTATCGAATGCTAATCCACGTTCACAAATATTAACCCAAATGATGTTATCTTGACCCAAATATCTCTTGTAAAATCTTCTTAGTTTTCGATAGTAGCAAGAAATANTAAAGTAAAAATATTATTATCAAGTTTTATCCCTTCACTTTGCAAAAGTTACAATTTATACCCTTAGGTTAAAAATAATTACATTTTAGTCCAAAACATTTCTTTTACACTTTATTCTTTAAGTTTTGATTATTTACAGTTTCTACCCTCAAGTTTATTTAAAATATCACAGTTTTAATAAAATCCGAAAGTTTTCACAGTTTTACCCTTTTGGTCCCTTAACGAAAATATTTTGCAAATTAGGTCCAAGTTTTCGAATAATAACTTTTATTTTCTCAAATGTTATCATATTTAATCTTATAGAAGTTTATAAAAATCAGTTTTGTGTTTAGATCTCTTCGAAATTCATGTCAGTTTCCAAACGAAAAAGTCTAGCAAAATTTTCATAGGCTCGTTAGCCCATTTGGCCCAAAACTTATGATTTGTAGTTTTTATGGAAAACGATTTAGGGGCTTAGCTTGGCATCGATTTAGTATAGCGTTTGATCTCAAAATTCTTGCATGTTTTGCTGTCTAGGTTAAGCTTGGTGTAAAGAAACAAGATGTCGAAAAATATAATCATGTTGTACGTGTAGTTTAGAAAATACGAGACCCTTTCTAAGGGTGTCGAGGTGATTTTGTACTTTTGTGTTAAACATAAGTTTTGTGTTTTTGAGTGTTTAGATGTAACGTGACGTATATGATATGCATGAAAATGAAACTACGAAAAGAAAGTATTGAAAAGGGGTGATCCAACTTACAACACCCTAGTGGTGGTGAAGATCCACGTTATACGAGAGGAAGGAAAAGAACAACGAGCAAACTTGGAAAAACCTTATCGAATGCTAATCCACGTTCACAAATATTAACCCAAATGATGTTATCTTGACCCAAATATCTCTTGTAAAATCTTCTTAGTTTTTGATAGTAGCAAGGAAGAAAGTAAGTGTTTGTGAGTTTTGAGAGTGTGATGAAGTTGAGTGAATAGTGAGGTATTTATAGGAACAACAAGTGTGTTTAGGTGTGGATCATGTTTCACATGTTCATAATGTATCAATCGAATGGAGACAAGGTTGTCAAGGGTGCCTTGGTTTGGTCATGTCGAGAGTGGTAAGGTCTTAAGGGCTATGATGAGGCTTTTGATTTATTTAAGTGTAGGTCAAGGTGAGTTAGTGAACATATGTGTACTTGGATGGAATAAACAAAGGAGTGTCTTGTGAATTCTTGTTGGACGTAAAGGAACACATAATCCCTTGGTTAAAAGGCTTTTAAGAAAGTATTATTTATTTATGTTGTAGCTTAGGAAAAAGGTCTAGTTTATGTATTTGTTTATTAATAGTTCTAGGGTGGCTTTGGTGTTGGGTCTTGGGGTTTCTTGTACGCAAAGGGAAAGGAAGGAAAAAGAGTGTCGAGTTGTCTTGTGTCGAATGGTGTTGATGTCGAGTTATAGGGAACCAAACAAATGAAATGTTATGTTGTGTGTTTGTGTCGAGTCGAACAAGGACAATGAAACAGAGTCAATTGTGATATGAAAATGGTTGAGATTGGTCATTGTGGTGTCGAGCATGATCAAAGAAGAAATGAAAAAAATGAACACGTTATGGGGTGTCGAGTTCGAGTCGTAGCAAGGCAAAACAAAATGAAATGGAAATGTTTTGTAACAAGTTGTTGTGCTTGTGGTTTGTTGGTGTTGGGCTCGGCCTAGCTGTGGCCCAAGAAAGAAAAGAAATAACTGAGTGGGCTTGTGTGTGGTCGTGGCCCAATAAAGAAAAGAATAGGGTTTGGGCTTTGGGGTGTTCTCGGCCCAAAACAAAAGGAAGAAAGAAATGAAAAGAAATCTAGCCCGGCGGGCTTGGTGAATATCGTAGGCCCAGTTCAAAAGAAATATTATAAAATATAAAATGTGGGCTCAGGTTCGGGTGAAAACGTGTCGGGGTTGATTCGGTAATAAAATATATACATATAATATATATATATATATATATATATATATATATATATATATATATATATATATATATATATATATATATATATATATATATATATATATATATATATATATATATATATATATATATATATATATATATATATATTATATATATATGTATATATATATTTATATATATATGTATATATATATGTATATGTATATATATATATATATATGTATATATATACATATATATTATATATATACATGTATATATATATATATACATGTATATATATATATACATATACNGGCTTGGTGAATATCGTAGGCCCAGTTCAAAAGAAATATTATAAAATATAAAATGTGGGCTCAGGTTCGGGTGAAAACGTGTCGGGGTTGATTCGGTAATAAAATATATATACATATATAAGAAATTCGTCGGTGATCTTTATACCTACTCATACTTATATATATATATATATATATATATATATATATATATATATATATATATATATATATATATATATATATATATATATATATATATATATATATATATATATATATATATATATATATATATATATGCACAAATCGTATAATAATAGTTCTCGTCTATATATCACATATCGTTCGTTCATATTTAGGTTTCACTTCGCAAGTGGGAGTCATTCGTATTAAGCTCGTTGGGTGATGCCCAAGAGTGACAAACGGTGATACCGGGTAACTATCTCATGCATTGGGTGATCCCCATGCATCGGGTGACATTCAAAAGTATTTATCAGTGACACGGGTGATAATTTATATTTTTCTGGGCGGAAATTTTTTAAAAAAAAGTTCGTCGAAAGTATATAACCAATAAATTGGCCCGCAAAAATGGCTTCGTTATCATATGTTTAAAATAAATCGATGTTTAGCATTAATAAATGACATGGGAAATTATGAGGTATTACAAAATCACACCTAACGGCGTCAGACACTAAAAGGTGACGTCGTCACTTGCAGACAAAAGAGATGGATTTATGTTGTACCAGACGCTCAAGAGAAGAAATCATGATTTAACACCTGACGGCGTCAGGTGTTACAAAAAGAAGGTCGTCTCGTGTAAAGCTAAAGAGAGACGATCCAGAAGACTTTACAACATGACGCCGTCAGAAGTAGATCTAGGTGATCCGAGAACCCTAAACACGGCGAGTTGACGGCGTCAGAAGCTAAAAGCTGACGCCGTCAGAATGTAATCTCTATATATATTTTATTCTAGGATTTTTCATTCATTAAAAAGGAACTTTTTGGTGGAACACACACACAAACCCTAATACGAATCTTAGAACTTTTTAAGGGTTTCATACCCTTATTTCTTCCATGTTTAATTGAAGATAAGTAATTCATCAATCATTCAATATGTCTATGTGTTGTTTGATTATATCTTATGCTTGTCTTTCTTTTAACATGCTAGGCTAGGTTTATTTGTGTTTGCTTAGATCTAATGAAACCTAGTTATTGATTGTTGATAGATGGTTTGTTATTAATTGTTGGTGGGTGAATGATAATCGATGTTAGGCTTAAGAAAACTGGCTAATCTCCTATATGGTAACATGCTTGAACGTCTTAAGAAATATGAATCGGATGTGTACTACGATTTTAATGGTTGTGTTTAATGCATAAGTGACTATTAAGAAGGCCATGGTTAGGATACTAAACGTGTTGCCATAGGAAGAGATAGAAGCTTATAGAGTTGGGGAAGAATGTGCACGGCCCCACGAATGGTATTAAGGAATGCAACCCGTCACCCACGCAATTGTAACGAATCTATCAATCAATAAAAGATAACTAGGGAGTAATGAAAGTAAACAGGTTTTCTCCTTATAAGTTTTCTCATTTTATTTTCTTGTCATTTTATTTTTATTGTTTTAGTAGTTATTTGGGTTAGTTGACTAGCAACTAATTCCGCCCACTTTTCCAAAACCGAGATTTTTACATGCTTTCCATAAAATACAAAAAGAATCATCCTTCACCCCTAGACCTAATTAGACTACTTTCAATCCTAACGAACACTATTCCTCGAGAGAACGATAAATCCCCCGGTACTTGCCACTACACTATACTACATCGGTCAGGTACACTGCCTGGTGGGGATTGCAAGATTCTCAAGATCCCTTAAGAGGTAAAATATTTTGCGTAGACCGCAATCCACGCATCAAGTTTTTGGCGCCGCTGCCGGGGAATAGTTATTGTTTAGGTTGAATCTTAGTTTTAATTAGGTTTACTCATTAGATTCATATCAAGTGAGATTTTTATTTTTTTCTTTTTATTAACTTTCTCGTAGTCTATCTTTTCTTTGTGTCTTTGTTCGTAAATTTTTTTTCCATTGACTCTTCCATTCACGATTATGGAGAACATGAATACACTAAATCCGACACTAGAGTTTTACATGAAGAAATATAATTATACTAATTCAGATATATCAAGATGGATTGAAATGAGGAGGACATGATCTCGCATTGATTTTAGTGAGTACCTTGAGAAAAGAGACCAAGCGCATAAAACTTTTGAAAAAATCACCTTAGGAGCTCCATCAAACCCTCAAAATACCTCATTCAGTGAAACCTATGCACCATATGAGCCTTCACCTAGGATAGTTTCTTATGAGCCACCTAAGTGCATGTCATGGATAGGCACTACCATAATACAGGATGAACAAATAGGTGATCTTGATGTGATGGAGGATTTAGCCGAACATGAGCACATCGAGCAAAAAGACCGAGTCTTTAAGATCAGCAAATTTGAATCTCAAGAAACACATGATGAATCCTTTAGGCAATTTGAACATAGTAGTCAGATTATTGAGGAAGATTCTTGTGAATCGGACTTAGAAGTTGAGATGCCTAGAGAAGCACTTGAGATACTTATGAAAATGCTTAGGTTAGATTCTACTAAAACACATGATGAGGATATAGGTGATCTTGACACAAGGAATGATGAGGTAAATAACATAAGCCCACTAAATACCCAACCATCATTTGAGGCACACACACTGCCCGTGACTTA
>LBNU01019580.1:66349-79185 GCA_014162995.1 Artemisia annua
TATATATACATATATATATATATATATATATGTATATATATATATATATATATATATATATAGTGTTGGGTTAAAATAAAAATGATATTAAAATAAAAGGAATAAAAAGTCTCTGATGCACTAAATTTATAACTATGATGCAGTGACTTAAAATGTGATGCAGTAACTTAATAACTGCAATGCACTAACTGTGATGTAGTATATTATTTATAGCTGTGATGCAGTAACTGTTATGCACTAAAATTTATACAACTGTGAATGCAGTGACTTAAAAATGTGATGCAGTAACTTTATAACTGTGATGCACCAAAATTCGCTTCCTAGACTTTTTATTTTAAGAGCGACTTTTTATTATAACCCTCCTATATATATGACTATTATAAAATATAATAGATATATAAAAATTCGATCGGTGATCTTATAACCTAAATACTTCTAATTATCATATACTATACCTAATACTACTATATATATATAATCTTATAAATATATTAATTAACTATAATATACTAATATAATATAATAAATACTATATATAATAAGGTAGTATATATATATTAATAATTAATTATATATATTATAATCATATAATAATATATATACTCAGTACTATATACTATATATTACTACTTAATCATATACTTATTACTAGTGTATATATTATACTATTTTAAATAGTAACTGTAACTATACTTATTACCTATATATATATCATATGTATGTATATAACAATATATAGTACTACTATATAGTCATATGTATATATACCTATATATAAATATAGCACAAATCGTTATAATAAGCTATATTTCGTCTATTATATCACATTCGTTCGTTCAATTTATAGGTTTCACTTCGCAAGATGGGGGAGTCATGTCGTACTTTAAGCTACGTGGGTATGATGCCAAGAGTGACAAACGTGATACCGGGTAATACATCTCATGCATTGGGTGGAACCCCATGCATCGGTGACCCATTCAAAAGTATTTTCAGTGACACGGGTGATAAATTTATATTTATTTCTGGGCGGTAAATTTTTTTAAAAAAAAGTTCGTCAATGTATAGTATATACCAATAAATTAGGCACCGCAAAAATGGCTTCGTACCATATTGTTTAAAATATATCAGATGTCTAGCATATAATAACATGACATGGGAAATTAGAGGTATTACAAAAATCACACTAACGGCGTCAGACAACTAAAAAGGGACGTCGTCCTTATGCAGACAAAAGAGAGTGATTTATGTTTCCAGACGCTTCAACGCTAAGAGAAATCAATGATGTTAAACACCTGACGGCGTCAGGTGTTACAAAAAGAATGAGTCGTCATCGTGTAAAGCTAAGAGAGGACGATCCAGAAGACTTTACAACCAATGACGCAGTCAGAATGTAAGATCTAGGTATCCGAGAACCCTAAACACGGCGGAGTTGACAGGCGTCAGAAGCTAAAAGCTGACGCGTCAGAACTGTAATCTCAATAATAACAGTATTTTATTCTAGGATTTTTCATTCATATGATAAAAGGCACTTTTTGGTGGAAACACACACACAAACCTATATACGAATCTTAGAACTGTTTTAAGGTTTCTATACCCTTATTCGTTCCATGTTTATATTGAAGATAAGTAATTTATACAATCATGTCAAATATGTCTAATTGTGTTGATTAAGCTTAAATGCTTGTCTTTCATTTAAATGCTAAGGCTATGGTATTATTTGTGTGTTGCTAGACTAATGATAACTCATAAGTTATATTGATTGTTGATAGATGGTTTGTTATTATTGTTGTGGGTGATGATAATCGATGTTAGGCATATAAGAACTGGCTAATCTCCCCTATAGGTTAAATGCCTTCCTGAAACGTCCTTAAGAAATATGAATCCGGGAATGTGTAGCTCACGATTAGTTTATGCGTTGTATTTAATGCATACAGTGATTCATGCTAATAGAAGGCCATTGGTTAATAGTATACCATAACATTTTAGTGCCAATCAGGATTAGAGATAGTACGCCCAATGCGATGGCTGGGAAGGAGAATGTAGCTACTGCAGCCCGCACCTCTCGCCGGTCTGTTCATGATCAACCAGAAATAACTAAGTTAGTCTTTTAACTTGTTTCTAACGAGTTAATAATAATACATAATAAGCAACTGGAGTAAGATTATTGGTTCGGACATGGTCAGTAAGGATGCAACCCAATCCCTCGGTTCACCACTTGGCAACCGCTATGGACAACATGTAAACCTAGCAGATTGTGAAACGCAGCAAAAATCATGTACCCATTTCAGAAAAAATGAAAATGCAATACAATAATAAGCAGTAATTGAATTAAGGGAGAATATCCTACTGCAGTGAGAAAGGAGTTAAACGTGCTATTCTTACCATTACAAATACACCTTTCTTCACCATCCATTCAATTTTACCTTCTTGAACGTATGACTGTATTCTGAAACTTTTAGTTATGAGGATTTACAATATCTTGGGTTAGTTGTACGCTAACACGATAGTAATCGCAGACGATTGTGTACTCAAGTATAGCCCTCCACGCATAATGTGTTACTATTGCCTTGTTCCCCATATTATACATATCGCCGAGGAAGTATCATTTTCTACGCCACTATATGACAAATTTTTTATATAAGACTTCCTCACAAATTTTCCAAGCTAAACGAACACTATTCCTCAATGATGAGATAAAATCCACGGAGTGCACAACGACTGTTTTACCAACATACATCTATACATAATAAAAAATAAAAAATAAAAATATAATACAAACATACGGAACCATGCTAACGTGAAACTGATGTCCGCGTGAGACTTGTGACCGATTTGCAGTAATTCGATCCCTGCATATACTGAGGTACAGACCTTTGTATTTGGTACGCGCTAATATCCTCGCACATCCACGCACTCTATAGTTCTTTTCGCAGCATCGCGATCGACATGCATAAGTTCCGCCTGTTGGCCACAAGCGGGCTATCGCCCCTTAGTTAACGTGTCACGGTTAATATCTATAGTTAACTTAAGGTTTACCCATAATAGTTGACATTCATATAATCAAGTGTACGGATTATTATTTTTTTCTTTTATAACTTTCTCGTAGTCTAAGAATATCTTGCATTTGTCATATGTGGACATATGATCGTATACTAAATATTGTTCATTTCAAGTTCGCTTCATTCACTACGGATTAATCGGAGAACATGAAATACACTAAGATCCGACAGCCCCCTAGGTTTACATGAAGAATAAATTATACTCAATTCAATATATCAAGATGGATTTGAAATGAGGGGACATGATTCGGCAATTGATTTTTAGTGAGTACTTGAGAAAAAGAGACCAAGCGCATAAAACTTTGAAAAAACACCTTAGGAATGCCTCCTCAAACCTCAAAATACTCATTCAGTGAAACCTATGCACCATAATGAGCCTTGCACGCTAGGATAGTGATTCTATGAGCACCTAATGGGCATGTCATGGAAGGCACTACCAATCAATACAGGATGAACAAATAGGGTGATCTGAAATGTTGATGGAGGACTTTTAGCCAGAAATGAGCACATCGAGCTAATAAAGACCGGAGTCTTTTAAAGATCGCAATTTGACAATCTCAAGAAACACGATGATGAATCCTTTAGGCAATCTTGAAGCATAGTAGTCAGATTATTGAGGAAGATTCTTGTGAATCGGACTTAGAAGAGATGCTAGAGAAGGCACTTGAGTACTATGAAAATGCTTGGCTTAAGATTCTACTAAAAAATGATGAGGATATAGGTGATCTTGATACAAGGTAATGATGAGGTAAATAACATAAGCCATAAATACCAACCATGCATTTGGGCACACACACTGCCCGTCGACATAAGCGCTTGGACCAAACACAACTAGAGAAATAGGGTTTTGATACTTTAGTCATAACCTTTCTTTTAGTTCTATTGGAAGTTCTATTTTGATGAACCGAAGCCTCAACCAAACCGTTACCAAATCTGTTCCATCCCTTGGATAAAATTTAAGGAATTGAAAATAGGTCCGATCCACCCCATCAAGACGCAGTATAGCTACGGTAGATTTTACGATGAGGTAGTTAGACTCTAACGCATGTAGAATGGAAGGCCACATATCAGGCAGTGAAGCATGACGCTTCACATTACTTACATCAGCCATTCTGATTGATAACCAAGAAACATTATGGTTTAAACCGGGAGTTATTAGGTCAAGATGGATTCTCAAACTAGGAGTCTCTCGAATTGATGAGAGATGGAATCCCATTTAGAGAAACATTTGCAATTCACGCTATTGACCCAATTGAACTAGGTAAGTTAAGATTTAAGGAGTAAACCTTTGACATATAATCATCCGCCCCACCTCTTTTCTGCACGTGCATACTCCTACACGAAGTTGGTGTGTATGCCGCATACTATCCACTCCGGCACTTAATCTAAGTGTAGGGAAAACCCGCCTTATCTTCCCGCTAAATAAGGGTAGAGTCAGGCTCGTGACTCGAACAAAAACAGCGCTTCATTGGGAGGCAACGCCAAGCTTTTTAATTGTTTGTTTGTTTGGCTTTTATTTGTTCCGTATGCATTGTTTCATTCTTATTGTTTATTGTTCATGTATCCAACATATAGAATTTGTGAAAATGCTAGTATTTTGTTTTATAACCTGCGTCTTTAATTACATAATAAATGATTTTTTGCAAAAAGTAAGTATAAGGGAATCCAAATTTGATATTATAAGAGACAGAAATAGGACATTGAAGATAAATTAATACTTTAAATAAACATGCATGATTAGTATTTGTTTAGCCCAAGCCGCTTTTATCGAGTCTTAATGAATGCTTTGCAGGAATTCCATGAATTAAAGCATAGGTTTTTCCAGAAATTTTCCGGAAACTAAACATAAAAATTATGTCTGATCAATTCTGACGGCGTCAGGCTTTAAAACCTGACGACGTCAGGTGTTAATTTTCTGGAAATTTTGCAAGTTTTGTTTTTCTGCCGGAATTGTAAAGTTTTGTTAAATCTTTAACTTATAAACTCCAGGAATCTGCAAACATTCGTTCCACAAGCATTATATCCTTACTTGCTTTCTAGGATTTTATCTTATATAGATTTTACCGCCAATTTTACGCGAGGTTTGCCGTGATTGTTTTCTCAGGTTTAACAGGTTATATTGGACAAGAAGATGTATATGGATAGTTAAGTTTTTGGCATCAAGTTTCAAGTTTTTGGCGCTGCTTTAATCTTTAAGTTTTTACATTCTCTTGGAGGAGGATTTAACCATGTTACCACATCATCCACACCAAACGAATCAGGGGAGTATTTGTTTCATTCTTTCATTTTCTTTACTTTTACATCTTTTAATTGAACATTGGGGACTCGGCTTAAGTGTAAGGGGGTAAATGAAGATACCTTAGAGATTACAATTGCACTTGAGTTTTGTTTGTTTAATAGTGAATATGAATAAAACTGTTGGGAATTGCGAATTTGAAGATTACAAAACAAACAACTAGAAGTGAAGAAAGAAGAATCAATGAGGGCCTGTTATGTAATAGTTAGCTTTCATAGGAAGCTGGGGGTTGTAACCTCCCTCTATTATATAAAGAGGGTAGGCGTCTAGGTTACTCACTCATCCATTCAATAGCTAGTCTCTTCAATGAGAGTCTAGAAAACGCATAGATCGTGTAGTAGTAGTAGTAGTAATAGTAGTGATTGTAGTTTATTTATTTTAATAAAGAAAACCTTATTAGCAATGTTGATTGTGTTCTTATATTCCGCTGTGCATATCAATGTTACTAATCCTAGATGGGCTTAAACGATTCTTCACAATTGGTATCAAGAGCCAGGAGCTCGTTATATCTAGGGATCTAAAAGGTTTTCATTGTCAATAAAGAGCAAGTAGGAGCAGATTTGATAAAAGCAGCAGTGAAAAGCTTTGATGAAGGTAATTGTTATTATTATTTTTAAAAGGTTTCGTAGTATTGCTGCTGCTATGATAAATTGCTTGGCGACAAAGTTGTTGATTAAATGGGTTGATGATGCATAATATTATTCTCGGTTATTACAGTGTAATTATTTGTGGGTTGTCGTTTTTCATGGTGGGTCAACGATTCTATTCATTAATTATTAACATCGTACTGATTTGCTATATTATTGGTTGAGGATTTTGTGATCTCGTACTAATTGGTTGGGGAATAATGGCTCGTATTAAATGTATTTAATTGAGTGGCTTTGCACAGGGTTAAGTGAAGGTGAGTGAGGATACTTGTTACTTTGTTTGGATAGGCATGATTGGTATTATTCGAGAAAATATTATTTAATTGTGGTGCTTGATAGTGATAATGACGTCTAAGCACATGGGTGAATATTGGTTTAATTCTTAAACCTTAAAGTAATTGATTTAAGTTTGTCGTTTGTTTGAAAGTGGTGCGCAAAGGATTAATACGGAGTACAATAAAATGCTACCTCGTACTCTTAATTAATTTTATTTCGTATCATGGGTCGAAGGTGTGAACCGTGATTGGGTGATTCATGAGGTTATATATTTTTGTCGTTGGTTATTAATGTTTTTACCTCGTACGAATCAAAGTGGAGACACATTAATTGTTTTGGACTAAGTTGAACGTGTACTCCTGCTGATTGGTCAAATTTTGTTGCTGCTGTTCACAAAAGTTTTCATTGGTCAAATACTTATATTGCTGCTGATGTACGAATTGTACGTGGGGTCAATGGTCTCTTCATGGTTATTAAATTAGAGGATCGTGTATTAATTGATGGGATCACATTGATTGGTGGATTATGTGGCTGTGAGACATTCACATGGGTATTGAATAGGACAGTTGTATTAATGGATACTACTAGTTGTTCAGTATTTGGTTCCTGCTGGTCATACATGTTCATGTGGGTTGTGGCTCTCAGTTCCTCCTGGTTGCTTTTGGTTTCTGCTGATCGTACTTGTTCCTGCTGGTCTCGTATGATGGTTCTTGCTGACTTCTTTATGGTTCCTGCTGACATGTTGTATACTTTTTCTTTTGGTCGGTTTTGGTTCCTACTAGTCACGTGAGATTATTGTTCCTTCTGATGTCACTAATGGTTAGGGAGGCCGGAGTTATCAACCATCATCATTTCGTTGAGAAGACTACTTGTTGAAGACATTTGATTATCGCTTGTTTGATGTTGTAATTGATTTTCACAGGTTTTGTGTTCTTATCATATCTTAAAGGAGCAGGACCTTTTTAAGATAACTTGCTTGGTTTGTATGGTGACGAAGACTTGACGACTCTAGTGAAGGGGTACGATCCATCTTATTGTGCTTAATGCGTACATTTGCTATCACTTGAAGGAGTTACGTTATTTGTGCTAAGTGTCTCATTGGATAAGTCAATGAGGAGTTTGTCAAGAGGCTTGGATTTTCACTACTCATATTTTATGAGTTTGACGTCACGTGGATAGTGCAAGACATAAGATGCAAGTTTGGGAGATTCCACTTCTGCATCAAATCAGTTATATTTGATTTTCTTCATCAGTGATCACTAGGGAGCCTACTGGATTCAAGAGATTAAAAGTGTTGCTGCTTTTACACTTTGTGCTGGTGTGCTTATTTGTTTCTGCTGTTCGATACTGCTGCTCGTTACAGCTGCGTGTGTTATAGTTAAAAATTATTATTATTATTATTTGGTTTCTGAGATGGTTAGTATATTTTTAAGAGGAAGCGTATTGTTCAAAAATACGTAACCATCTACATGCATCACTTGAGGGGAAGAAGATTTATGATGTGCAGCTTATTATTTGTGATGACATGTTTTAGCATTTTTTCCTCATGCAGATTGTTTTGTAATATCAAATAGGGGAAGATTGTTGGGAATTGCGGATTTGAAGATTACAAAACAAAAAACTAGAAGTGAAGAAAGAAGAAACAATGAGGGCCTATTATGTAATAGTTAGCTTTCATAGGAAGCTAGGGTTTGTAACCTCCCTCTATTATATAAAGAGGGTAGGCGTCTAGGTTACTCACTCATCCATTCAATAGCTAGTCTCTTCAATGAGAGTCTAGAAAACGCATAGAGCGTGTAGTAGTAGTAATTGTAGTTTATTTATTTTAATAAAGAAAACCTTATTAGTAATGTTGATTGGGTTCTTATATTCCGCTGTGCATATCAATGTTACTAATCCTAGATGGGCTTAAACGATTCTTCACAAAAACTGAGAGAAATATTTGTTACGGCAATTTTAGCACCAAATTTAAATTTTTTTGCAACATATAGGAGTGAAACTTTATTCTTAATAAGCGTCTCATGGATAGGAGTTATATGACTAGCACAACAAACCGTACCACTCAAAAATTTCCACCCCAAATATGTGAGGTTCGCCCCTAGATTTGTTAGGAAAAAAGCATTCATTATTGGTGCTTATGAGTGTACCGGTAGTATTTAGATTCTAGAACTTGCGTTAGTGATTCATCTCGAGACCACAAGTGAGACTACATTCGTGTAGTTAGGATTTACTACATGATAAAAGACATTAGGATAACCCTTGTTTTACACCTGTTTATATAATACATTGACTTCATTGGTCAAGTAATTTTCCCACACCTTTGCGATGTACTCATTTTTAGTACACGATACCCCTAGTACACCCCTCAGAGCCTATCTTTTTCGTTTCTAACTTTAAGCATTTTACTTAAAGGAAGAATTTGTTTACAATCCACCCCCAAATGTACACCCAAATCGTCTTAGCCTTGCTTGTATGCACTCATGTTTAGTGCATTATTGTTATCTATACTACCTATAATGGAAAAATGGTCAATTTTGAGTTTTCGATAATGGTCAAATGAGAGAGAAAAGTGAAATGTAATTAATACTCTTATTAAAACACCCCCTTACTTAAAAGTACAATGATTTATTCACATTGTACAACCAATTAAAAATATATCTACCAAATTAAATACAAACAATTAAAACACAAACCAGGTTGACCCGGGACGATTCAAACCCGGCGGGTTGACCCAGTTTAATTTGACCCGTTTCCGACCCAACCTAGCAAGTTGACCCGGTTTAAATCGACCCATTTTTCGACCAGAACGATTCAACCGGTTGAACCACTCAGGTCGAACCGGGTTTCAAAACATTATCCATTACTTAAAAGTATACTGATTTATTCACATTGTACAACCAATTAAAAACATATTTATCAAATTAAATAAAAACCAATTAAAACACAAACCGGGTTGACCCGGGACGCTTCAAACCCGGCGGGTTGACCCAGTTTAATTTGACCCGTTTTCGACCCAACCTAGCAAGTTGACCCGGTTTAAATCGACCTATTTTTCGACCAGAACGATTCAACCGGTTGAACCACTCAGGTCGAACCGGGTTTCAAAACATTATCCATTACTTAAAAGTATACTGATTTATTCACATTGTACAACCAATTAAAAACATATTTATCAAATTAAATAAAAACCAATTAAAACACAAACCGGGTTGACCCGGGACGCTTCAAACCCGGCGGGTTGACCCAGTTTAATTTGACCCGTTTTCGACCCAACCTAGCAAGTTGACCCGGTTTAAATCGACCTAATTTTCAACCGGAACGGTTCAACCGGTTGAACCATCCGGGTCGAACCGGGTTTCAAAACATTATGTTTAATTCTCAAATCTTCAAACTTTTATTATTTTTCGTTTATAACCTTATCAATAAACTATCTATCGCTATAAAATCCCGTTGCTATGCATGGGTACTCGTCTAGTTTGTTTAAACCCTTAGTTAATTGTCTAATTAATTACATGGTTGCTAAGTCGAGTCATATCTTGTACATATTGTTTTGGGACGATTGGGACTCATGGGTAAAGTACTAGTGTTATGGAGTAACGGGGAAGAACATCATTTATTGCCCCCATATGCGCATTAATGCTTTAAAGTACTCCAAGTGTTTTGATTGTCTTAATTCGAGTCATTAGAATAGTTTGTGGAAAACTAGAAGGGGGGTTGAATAGTTTACCGGTTTTTAATCTAATTATCTTTTGAAACTTTCCGTTTAATCAAAGATATGAACACAAAGACAATATATAATATGCAAGTATAACGAAAGAAACGATCAAACCATGACACGATTGTTTATCGTGGTTCGGCTACAAGGAACTCTATTTTCCTTGCCCTACGTCCACGCCCCGAGTATCCAACTCGAGAGTTTCTTTCACTAGTCAACAAGCTCCTTTCACCAGTGGAGAAAACCTTACACGTCGCTTATAAGTTTACCGACACTAAGCTAGATGTCGAGTTCTTTTACAAGGGTACAACCACTCCCGTCACACTATGTATTTTAAGGCCTAAAATACTAACCGATCACAACTGAAAACACACAATCAAATGAAGTGTAAACTACACAAAGTCTACACGATGCTAAGCTAACAAGTCTTGCAACATTGTGTTGAATACTTGTAACTTAATATGCACTTGTGAACTTCTTTGCTACAAAAGAATCTTCACAACAATGAGAAGTTAAAGGGTTAGATGAAAGATATGAATGTGTAAATGAGAAGTGATAAAAAGAAAATTCTAACAAATGGCTTGGTATTTATAGCAAAACATCCAGCAGGTCTGGCGGATACGGCGGAACCCTCAGAAGGGTTCCGCCCGTGTACCACGAGGGTTCCGCCAGGTCTGACAGTGTGTTATGCAATAACTTACCAAACCAACCAAAGTCACATCAACTAAATATTAGTCAAACACAAAACTTTGTGTAAGAAAACTATGGAGAGTCAAACACACAAAACTTGTGTAAGACACCTATGGTGAGTCAAACACACAACCTTTCCTTAAATGTATGTTGACAAAACTTACCATAAATGGGATGTGACATTTCTATTTTAAGAAATATAAAAATGTTGTGTTTTATATGAAATGTAAATGTAGCAAATGTTTAGTTATGCAAGACTTTAAACTAAAATCATGTTTTACTAAAAACTAAAGTTTATACTTTGTCATTAACAAAACTTAGCAAAGATCGTAAAATATAAATAACGTTTATAGGCGATATTTGTATTAACAAATTCATCATCAACATAATCCTGGGTGTCCTTTCTGTCACAACTTAGTTCTTCCAATCCTTTAACTAGAGAGCATTCTTCTTTTGGATCCAGTGATTCAAAGTACTCCTCCATATATTTGTTGTGTTCTGTAATTACATGCTTTGGCCCCCATACTTGATCTATGTTGTCTATGTTCAGTTCCTTTTCTTTTCCAACCCTTTCCTCATCAAACATATATTTGATGGTGCACTTGTGGTTGTCTATCTTCACCATTTATCCCTGTTCTTCCAAGAGATCATAACTCAGAATATTCAATGATACCTGAGGTATATTGAACATTTTGAATCACAACTTCACCCTTTTCTGTACTCACAGCAACATCCCCAAAACCATAAGAAAATATGAATTTTCTCTCAGTCTCTTCTCTGCCAATCATCTTGAACTTATACTTGATCTTCTTGAACAATTTCCTTCTAGGGCAAAGATGAAACTTGTATTGGTTGCTAACATGCCATATCTCATTCCAGGACTTGTTATCTGACCCTTCAATCATGTAATCACCAATTACATGGACAGTTTCAGGGTACTTGACTTCTTCTTCAAGGATTTGAGATGTAGTATCTGCATCTTGGTTAGATTCTGCCACTGAGATCTTTTTTCTACTCTCACATGCCCAAAAGGCATGTCCTCTCTGTCTGCATATGTAGCATCTAGACTTCTTTTCACTTCTTCTCTGCACAGTTTCTTCTTTCTTCTGTTTTCCTTTCAATTTGGCATCATTATATGCCTCATTCTCTAGGACCTTTTTCACAAGCATTTCCTTTCCCTTGGGAGAAATGCTTTTTCTTCTTGTGTTCCATTGATACACACTTTTTGGTGTTTCCCTGAGTAGGTATCTTCCAGTGTAAAAACCTTGGTCAATCTGTGATGTTGGCCTATCCCATGGTTGAGAGCCTTGGCTCTGATACCACTATGTTACGGGTTTCTTGCCAACATTTCTTGACCTTAATATGTGTTTGAAATTCACCATGATGGTTCTGTGTTTGTGTGAGTATGTATGCAAAGTAATGAAATGTAGAAGGACAAAATGGTTTACTGCAAATATGAACTTTATTGATAATGAAAGTGTTGATATGTTTTCTGTAAGAAAACATATTTATACACAATGAAACGACACAACTTTCTAAATGACAGTTAGTACCAAATGTTGTGACCTTTGGCAAATAACTGTCAATACCTATAATAACTGTTTTTCTACTAACGGGTTGTTTGGGTGCCTACTTTGACCCAAATCAACATCTACAAATCCGACCCATACATATTACAAATAATATTCAAATTATAGTCCTAATATAAACTATATACTAAAGTTAATTCCTTTTGATTTAAATCCATTACAGGGTCTACAATGAACACGGGCCATAGCACTTTGCCAACTCCTCATAGAACTCTTCATTTAAATAATGTCCTTATTACAATTATCAGAATAACAACCCAATAATCCAGAATGTTAACAATAGTTGGTTCGATTGCAAACCAGTTTCGTGTACCAAGATTCGAAATATTGGCAGGAAACCTGACATGGCTACAGAGGTGAAGCAATATGGTGCAACCTTCATGCTCAATTACGGATTACTATATTGGAATTCAAGACTGCAGGATGAACATATGAGGCTTGTCAATACGGTGATAACAATATAAACAAAGTTGTAAATGTAGCGGACATTGAAAACTGTATTGAACCTATGATGTGTTCACTGAACTTTAAATTATTTCAATGCAATAGTCCCCCCCCCCCCCC
>LBNU01019580.1:79530-112530 GCA_014162995.1 Artemisia annua
CCCCAAATGAACATTTCAATGCTTGACTTCATACATAGATATATAAATTACTCTATTTGACTATTGGTGGACTGTCTTATTGCCATCATAATGATGAAGGTGATGTCTGTAACCTGGCCACACTAAAGCTACATTTTTAATTCCAAACCAGTTACGACTCATTACCAACCGACCCTTTTTATTCTGCATCTACTTTTAATCTGTTTTGCAGCCAATGTATTGCCTAAGCTTTCAGTTACCTCAAGACACATGCATAGCCTAAGCTTTCATCTACTTAGCACCCTTATTCTGTTTTGCAGCCAATGTATTGCCTAACCATTCAGTGAATTAAGAAAGACTGTCATCTATGATTGTTGATTTTTATGTTGTAACTTTCTACATCCTTATTTTTAGATATTAATTTGGATAAATGCCTATCAAGTGCTTTGTCGAATGGCACTCGGCCCATCCTACCGTACCCACAGGTGCTTATATCTTACTCCATAGCTTGTGAATCTACATGTGTTTCGGCATTATTAGCGTGTTGATAGAACTATTCCTATTCTCTTTTTTATTACACAAAAGATCACATTACAGAACTTTATTTTTATATTTTATGTTCATTGTCAAAAAGATGCAGTTACTTTTATGGTTCCATATCTTCATCAGAGAACTATGTTATGGTAACCCTTGTGTCATAGGTTTCTTGCCAACATGTTTAGACATAAGGATGTGTTTATAATTGACCATGATTGGTTCTGTGTATGTGTGGTTTGTATGTATGTAATATAACAGTAAATAAAATGGACAAGGTTTACTGCAAATAAAGTTTATAGATAGTGAATTGTTACTTATGTTTTCTATGGAAGAAAACATATATATACAAGTTCAAACGACACACCTATTCTAAAATGACACAACTATTCTATTTGACAGTTATTAACAACCATTGTGTCCCTTGGTGAAATAACTGTCAACTACTTTAACCGACATAACTGTCATTGTATTACGGGTTGTTTGGGTAGCCTACTTTGACCCATAACAACATACTAATAAAATCGACCCATACTTAAATAATAATACATCAACTTTGTCTTAAACAAATACTAAGTACTAAAAACATAGTTCTTTGATATAAATACATTACAGGGTCAACATCTCCCCCTAATAATTTAGTATCAAAGTATTGAGTGATCTTTGCTTCCATTTCACACAATGATATCAAAATCATTGCTTTCTTGACTGCTAATTCCATGTGCTTCTTGCTCTTCATTGTCATCCATCCTAACACCAAACCTGCCCATTCCTTGCTCTGATTGTCCATCCCTAACTGCTCCATCCTGCAAGTCTTGTGGGTTCCTTTGTTCTGTAGTCCTACTGCTTTCTCCTACTTCCTTTTGTGACTTCTCTATCCAGGGTACTTGTGCAGTGTCATGGTACACCATTATCAAGTCTATGACCTTTTTGTAGCAGTCTTGTACTGCACTTGCTTCTTCAGTTGTTAGGCCTTGTAGTTTGGCAATGGTTCCCCATTTGCCACTCAAAGTGACTGCCACATAGCCTCCAAGGATATCCACCATTTTGAGTAAACTAAGCAAATTGATTTGTATCACTCCAATAACCGGTGGTATCTGTTGACATATATAATGAATAAAAACGTTATTTATTGTTTTCGATATCTCTAAGTTTTGATGATCACAAAATGTAAAATCATAAAAAGTAAGATTACTACGTAAAAAAGTATTAAGCTAGTTTATATCATTATATCCAACTTAATCACTTAAGGTATGAATAAACAAGTGCTTAATACATCTCATGATCAAAGGGGTATTTAATTAATTACTACAAAGTTTATTTAATTATATAAACATATTATATATATTTTTGAAAAACAATTTTGGCAATAAAGAAAAATGTTTTAATCATACTAAATATATGAATTAAAATTTTTAACCAAAATCAGTTAGTTTTTCACCAAATAAACTTTCCCCACTAAAGACAAAAAAATCTGGCCATTACAGCTGGGCGGCCCCCTTAATTATGAGGGGCGGCCCCCTAATTTTAAGGGGGCCGGCCACAATTAAAGGGACCGGCCACGCTCCTGTGTCAGAAAATGTCAGAATTTTTCTCCTATAAATACCACCTTAATTCTGGTATTTTTCCTCACCTCTTGCACGAAAATTTTCAGATCTAAATCTCTCTAAACATCTTCCAAAACCCTTTGATCATTAGATTACTAATCCTTGTTTCAAGTGATTCAATCCCTCATCATCAACCATCATCCAAAGTGCCAGAGAAGAATACTCCTTCAACCTCAAGTTTAAGAAGTATTGTATATTGATTGTGTATATTGTGTATAGCTCTTGTGTAGTTGTGTTGTGAACATTATAAGTAGTTCTAGGAGTGTTAGTTGTGAATAGAAGTAGGGTAGTGGTGAAGATTAAGTAGTGAAGTAGTGAAGAAGTTGTGTTGTGAAGAAGTAGTGACGAAGTTGTGGTGTGCTCAAGTTGTGAAGAAGTTGTGGTGTGTTGTGAAATTGGTTCTAGCTAGAATTAGGACCCGACATTTAGCTTTGTGTCGTTAAGCCGGTGTAAGCAAAAGTTGTGTAAGGTTTTCTCCGCCATAAGGGGGAGCTTGTTGACATAGTGAAGAAAACTCCCGAGTTAGGTGCTCGGGGAGTGGAGTAGGACGAAGAGGAGATTCGTAGCCGAACCACTATAAATCCTTTGTCTCACGGTGCCATTTTTCCAACTCTATCTCTTTACTTATTTACTTACTTTCATATTTGTCATATCATATACTTGTTGATATTGTATTTTATAATTGTGCAAGTCTCTTGGTGATATATATATAAAGTTCGAATTGGTGTTTTCATAAACAAAGTTTTTGTAAATTAAAAAGACGTAAAACTATTCAACCCCCCCCCCCCCCTTCTAGTTTTCCACAGTATCTTGTCTAGTACATCATAATTAAGATATACCATGTAGAACCACTTCACCATCTCAATGTATTTTCTACTAAAAACTTCCCAATTGTTGTACACTATGCTATCCTTTTTAAGCAAATTGACAAAAGACATAAATTTGTTAAAGGAATTTACCTTCAAGGCATAGAGTGTACCATTCCAACTTATAAATTCATCATCAACATAATCTTGGGTGTCCTTCCTATCACAACTCAGATCTTCTAATCTATTTAACCAAAGAACACTCATCTTTTGAATCCAGTGACTTAAATTACTCTTCCATATATTTGTTGTGTTCTGTGATTGCATGCTTTGGTCCCCAAACTTGATCTGTGTTGCCAGTATTATGTGTTCTTTCTTTCCCAATCCTTTCTTCATCAAACATGCATTTGATTTTGCACTTGTTGTCTGTCTTCACCATGTAACCTTGTTCTTCCAATAGGTCATAACTCAAAATGTTCGGTGATACTTCAGGAGTATATTGAACATTTGGTATCACCACTTCACCATTTTCTGTGTTCACCACAGCATCTCCAATACCATAAGAAAATATGAATTTTCTTTCGGTTTCCTCTCTGCCTATCATCTTGAATTTGTATCTGATTTTCTTGAACAACATTCTTCTAGGACATAGATGAAACTTGTATTGGTTACTAACATACCAAATCTCATTCCAAGACTTATCATTCGACCCCTCAACCATGTAATCACCAATTACATGCACTGTTTCAGGGTATTTGACTTCTTCTTCAAGAATTTTTGATGTTGTTTCTGCATCTTGTTTTGCTTCTGCCACAGAGTTTTTTTTTCTATTTTCACATGCCTAAAAAGCATGTCCTCTTTGCCTACATATGTAGCATCTTGATTTCCTTTCCTTCTTGGATTTGACAGTGACTTCTTTCCTTTGTTTCTCTTTCACTTTGGAATCATTTATGCTTCATTTTCCAAAACTTTCTTCACAAGCATCTCTTTTCCTTTTGGAGAGATGCTCTTCCTTCTAGTGTTCCATTGATACACCCTCTTTGGTGTTTCCCTGAGTAAATATCTCCCTGTGTAGAAACCTTGATCAAGTCTTGTTGTTGGCCTTTCCCATGAATCTGAGCCACCGTGGCTCTGATACCACTGTGTCACAGGTTTCTTGCCAACATGTTTAGACATAAGGATGTGTTTATAATTGACCATGATTGGTTCTGTGTATGTGTGGTTTGTATGTATGCAATATAACAGTAAATAAAATGGACAAGGTTTACTGCAAATAAAGTTTATAGATAGTGAGTTGTTACTTATGTTTTCTGTGGAAGAAAACATATATATACAAGTTCAAACGACACACCTATTCTAAAACGACACAACTATTCTATTTGACAGTTATTAACAACCATTGTGTCCCTTGGTGAAATAACTGTCAACTACTTTAACCAACATAATTGTCGTTGTATTACGGGTTGTTTGGGGGTAGCCTACTTTGACCCATAACAACATACTAATAAATTCGACCCATACTTAAATAATAATACATCAACTTTGTCTTAAACAAATACTAGGTACTAAAAACATAGTTCTTTGATATAAATACATTACAGGGTCAACAACCCTTTTGTTAAATGTAAGGACCCATACGGATATCCTAACAGGTTCTGGTTTGGATGAATGGGATACGTCAGATAATATCGAGTGAGAGTGAACTGGGGGACGATGATGGGCCACCAGTTACAGGCAGAAAACGTGGTCGATATAATGTATAAACTGTGGTATTGCTTTAACGTGGATTATCCGATTATTAAGTTTACGACTGCAGACAATAAGAAAATAGTGTCTGACAAAAAGGTTGTGATATGCGAGACAATATGCAGTTTTGAAAGCAACCCCAAAAACCTCCTAAGTTACTTCTGCTTGGTACCCATTTCGTAAGAAATGACACAGTTTAATCTTACGCACAGTGCAGCACTAACTGGGTGATACTAATATAGAAACAACAACAGTGCACCACTAACTGGGTCTAATCTTCCTAATATTAGTACTCACGCTTATAACAGTGGCGAGTAATAACATTTTAGTACTAAAGAAAAGTAAGTTAATGCATCTTCATTTAACAAAAGAAAAGCACCAAGTGGTGATGATAAGACAGCATTTAACTGATGCTAAACAGCCAATGATATCCAACCAGTATGATAGCAGATTATATCGTTTAACAGACACATATAGATATAGTACTACTAAGTAAGATTTAGATCCGCATATATAGTAGAAGTGGATCTAATTGTTATGAGAACCAGTTGCTGATGAATCTGCAGAAGGGTTCGGATCCTGGCAAGCGAGTTTGGGAACAGGTCCTCCTGCTTCAGCCTGACCTTCGGTACCTATTATTTAACCAAGAGAAAAATACCATGGTATTATTATAAAGCAATTTCAATTCATTAACATGAAATACCCTATGTAAAAGATCTTGACTGGACAACACATGTAGGCTGTGGTCCTATTTTTTCAGGGGTCAATTGATACAAGGTGATTTGGTTTTCCCGGTGCAATCCAAGATATGGTTTTATCTTGTGGATCGCTATCCAAACACAAAACAATGCAGATTTGGAGTAGCAATCCAAATTTGTAAGAAGCGTATGGATTCACGGTCACCTTTTCTTTAGTTGTGAGTTCTCAAAATGGTGTGGCCGAAATGTTTCTTTAGCTGTGAGCACATCACGGACGTGCGACGCTCGCTAATGAAAAAATCAAAAAATATTTTTAATTAATTTATTCTACAAGGTGATGCTTAAACATCAAATAAATCACTTATATGTTGATACTAATAGTACGCTTATACATAAAATAAGTCGCTTACATATTCCTAACCATTATCGACAATATCAAAAGTCAATTGCCATTAACTCTCATTAAAGTGAAAAGTATTTGAGTTAGTTATTCTCTCTCTATATATCTTTCATCAAGTAGGTTATTAAGGCCAAAGTTTCAATTGCGTTTATTGCATTCAATGCGAGCATCACACTATTGTGAAGTGATGCGATAGCATCAGGGTGCATCCCAGAACAACTTCGCATCACAAATCCCGTTGAGTTTTTGCCATCGCAACGTTGCACGCAATTTAAAACCAAGAGAAGATCAATGATGAGAATAGGCGTAATACATGGAAGATGTGATAAGAGATATGGCTACAAGACAATGCAACAACACCATTTTGGGTGTATTGAGAAGGATGGAACCTGCAACTGTGGTTTAATTTGTGCGAAAGAAAGAAATGGCAGGACTTTTACACAAGTTCAAAGGATGCTGAGACAGTTGCCAAATGAATAACTGAAAACATAAAGCTGCAACTTATGAATTGAAAAAGACTGCTCAAGTATGCTATGTAGCCAAGGAACGGGAAATGCAAATGCATGATAGCTCAAGTGGCTAGGGTAGTATATGTGTTAGAATGCTATAAAGAACTGGTACAAAGAATCATAGTGAATGTTGAGTCTAATTTGCTATCCAAGGCCTGTCTTAGGACTAGGTTCCTTATTGTATTTTTTGGGATTGATTATAGAAACATTCACCTTTTCACCAAAAAGGTAAAAAACGAAGAAAAACACATATAAGTGTTAAAAAAAAAAAAAAAAAAAAAAAAAAAAAAAAAAAAAAAAAAAAAAAAAAAAAAAAAAAAAAAAAAAAAAAAAAAAAAAAAAAAAAAAAAAAAAGTAGCATAAATAGATCGGAATATTTGAGCTATAAAGTATCTCAAACAAGTCATATTGGTGGAACAGGTCGAGCAAGTTTGTAAAAACAAACATTAGGTTAATTAAAAAGCATATTAGTATATGCCCAAAACAGAGGATCGGAATATATATAATTTTAATTTTGCCGAAAAATGTTGAAGCATTCCCCAATACTGTTTCGACTTGGTCTATTAGGGTGGCAAGACTCGTGTTAAAAACAACACAATTCCAATCAACAAATTAGCAAAGACATGAACAGAAGAAACAAAAATATATATCAATTATCGTGAGTGAAGACTAGTCCCTTCATTGTTTTGGGGGAAGGTTGATTTGAGGCAAATTAGTCAAATATATTGAAAATAAGAGTACTTTAATTAACAACCCTTTTATAATGTGAAAATAGGATAAGTGTTAGCGTAAAGATGAGATGCATTGAGGTAAAAGAAAGTGTTAGCGAGAGCACTCACGAGCTGCTGCAAGACACCTTGCCGATCTTGCTTATATCTCTGCTGTTGCGGCTGCTAGATTTGCTTCAATGGCAGCTCCTGCAGCTTTAAGTTCTTCGTAGCTCAGCGGAGGGGGAAGAGCTAAAATAAAAATAACAAGGTTCAAAGTTAGTATATGAATAAAAAGATAATTAAATATATATATAAAAGTGTTGGAGAAAGGATTTAGAAAAACAAGTAGAGTCGTTACGAGAAGCAAATTGGTGAGGAGGATGCACGTAGTGCAGACTTGGGTCTGGATCCCCAGCAATCAAGGTTTCAACTGAATAGCCGATGATACCCTTGTGAGGGTGCTTAGTACCTATAGCATCGAAAAAAAAGGGCAATTTCAAAGAAACAGACATAGGGTATATCTTAAACCTCAAAAAAGAAATCAACAAATCTAAAAATGACTTAACTTTATACATAAACCAACGTCTAACTAAGCAGGTTTAGAATCATATCTCATGATAATAAAAGATTGGAAAGAATACCAGTTTCTGCTTGAGCTGCAACATGTTGTGCGGGACCTTTGTTAGCAATACCTAAATTAACAACAACAACAACAACAACAACAACAAAAGGTTTCAAAGTCAATAAAAAACCATAATTCAATTAAGTAAGTTTAAAAAAAAATAAAAAATAAATAAAAAATAAAAAATAAAAAAAAGTACCAAAATTATCGATGACAGTCGATTTCGATGAAGCTTTCTTTTTAGAATTGAATTGCGACAGCATGGCAATGGTTTCTTCACTCATATTTGGTTGAGTAAAATATAAAGGTGGCTTCCGGTGTAGGTTTTTATTGCTGGATCATTCATTTTAATTCCAACTCTGTTTAGATCACCGCTTATACTTGGATATAAGGTTGGTAATCCATGACCTTCCATCTCTGACTGATTCATTGTTTTGTTTTCTTTTCTTTTAGGATTAATAAAATTAAAGCTAGGGTTTGCATGTTTCGTGACTTGTTCAACTAACAAATGAGTAGGTTCTCCAAAGTTTCACTTTGCCCCCCTCATCTATCTATCCTTCCTTCACCTATTAGTTCAAAAAAAAAAAAAAAAAAAAAAAAAAAAAAAAAAAAAAAAAAAAAACAAAAAAAAAACAAAACAAAAACAAAAAGGTATCAGCTAGGGTGTCCAATAGGGTTGACTCAAAATTAGGATTACTTACTATATATACTCTTATATGGCTTTTGTTATAATTCACGACCCCAAATACATTTCTTATACTAGACGAGTACCCGTGCATAGCAACGGGATTTTATAGCGACAGATAGTTTATTGACAAAAAAAAGTTTATAGGTTATAAACGAAAAATAATAAAAGTTTGAAGATTTGGGAATTAAACATAATGTTTTGAAACCCGGTTCGACCCGGGTGGTTCAACCGGTTGGACCGTTCCGGTCGAAAAATGGGTCGATTTAAACCGGGTCAACTTGCTAGGTTGGGTCGAAAACGGGTCAAATTAAACGGGGTCAATCCGCCAGGTTTGAAGCGTCCTGGGTCAACCCAGTTTGTGTTTTAATTGGTTGTATTTAATTTGGTATATATGTTTTTAATTGGTTGTACAATGTGAATAAATCATTGTACTTTTAAGTAATGATAATGTTTTGAAACCCGGTTCGACCCGGGTAGTTCAACCGGTTGAACCGTTCCGATCGAAAAATGGGTCGTTTTAAACCTGGTCAACTTGCTAGGTTGGGTCGAAAACGGGTCAAATTAAACCGGGTCAACCTGCCGGGTTTGAAGCGTCCCGGGCCAATCCGGTTTGTGTTTTAATTGGTTGTATTTAATTTGGTAGATATGTTTTTAATTGGTTGTACAATGTGAATAAATCATTGTACTTTTAAGTAATGTGGTGTTTTAATAAGAGTATTAATTACATTATTTTTCTCTCACATTTGACTTTCAAGACTCAACTTTTTCACATTTGACAATTTTTCCATTATAGATAGTATAGATAGACTAAGACAAATCTCATAACCTGATAACCCGACCCAAATTCACTGGAACCCGATAACCCAATTTCTTATATGGTCGGGTTGCGAGTTACTTTTCTATAATCAAAACCCGAATTTATCCGATTCGATAATACCCCTAACGTACTAATCAATATCATCCGCGTAAATTCCGATCTACCAATTCTTCATGTATTGTTGTTAACAAGGAAAAGTGTGAGCCCCATGTTGCGGTGGAAATACATTATTTGTTTAATTTTTGATGATTGATGAAAATTTTCTTCTAAAACTATACGAGTTAGAAAGGTGTTATACCTCAAGTAAAAAAAGAAAAAAACCGGCTACTATACAATAAGCAAATAATGCATATCAATTGAGTGTCCAAAATAAAGTTTTTTAAACTAAATGCGAGATGAACTTGAGCTTCTTGTGCCTACAAAGAGATTCTACTACGCCGTCATCTATGGTCACAACTAGAGGTGGCCAAAACCCGGTTCGGACAAAACCGGATCCGGTTCCAATCCGGTTCCGGTTCATCGTCAAAGTCAAAGATCCGGTTCCGGTTCCAAACCGGATCGGATATTTTCGGATCCGACCTATAAAATACCCGGACCGGTAGCACCGGTTCCGGTTCGGTTCCAAACCGGATCGGATCCTAATATCCGGTCGAACCGGTTCCCAAAAACCGGTCGCAACTTCCTTAACAGTATGTCTTGTTTCTGTTTTTATACTTAAATGTGTTGAATCCAATTTTGAGTGCAGACTAAAATCGATGATTGTAGACTCTTTATTAGTACTAGACGAGTACCCGTGCATAGCAACGGGATTTTATAGCGATAGATAGTTTATTGATAAAAAAAAGTTTATAGGTTATAAACAGAAAATAATAAAAGTTTGAAGATTTGGGAATTAAACATAATGTTTTTAAACCCGGTTCGACCCGGGTTGTTCAACCGGTTGAACCGTTCTGGTCGGAAAATGAGTTGATTTAAACCGGGTCAACTTGCTAGGTTGGGTCGAAAACTGGTCAAATTAAACTGGGTCAACCCACCGGGTTTGAAGCGTCCCGGGTCAACCCTGTTTGTGTTTTAATTGGTCGTATTTAATTTGATAGATATGTTTTTATTTGGTTGTACAATGTAAATAAATCATTGTACTTTTAAGTAATGGATAATGTTTTGAAACCCGGTTCGACCCGGGTGGTTCAACCTGTTGAACCGTTCCGGTCGAAAAATGGGTCGATTTAAACCGGGTCAACTTGCTAGGTAGGGTCGGAAATGGGTCAAATTAAACCGGGTCAACCCGCCGGCTTTGAAGCGTCCCAGGTCAACCCGGTTTGTGTTTTAATTGGTTGTAAAATATGAATAAATCATTGTACTTTTAAGTAATGGATAATGTTTTGAAACCCGGTTCGACCCGGGTGGTTCAACCTGTTGAACCGTTCCGGTCGAAAAATGGGTCGATTTAAACCGGGTCAACTTGCTAGGTAGGGTCGGAAATGGGTCAAATTAAACCGGGTCAACCCGCCGGCTTTGAAGCGTCCCAGGTCAACCCGGTTTGTGTTTTAATTGGTTGTAAAATATGAATAAATCATTGTACTTTTAAGTAATGGATAATGTTTTGAAACCCGGTTCGACCCGGGTGGTTCAACCGGTTGAACCGTTCCGGTCGAAAAATGGGTCGATTTAAACCGGGTCAACTTGCTAGGTTGGATCGGAAATGGGTCAAATTAAACCGGGTTAACCCGCCGGGTTTGAAGCATCCCGGGTCAACCCGGTTTGTGTTTTAATTGGTTGTACAATGTGAATAAATCATTGTACTTTTAAGTAATGGATAATGTTTTGAAACGGTTCGACCCAGGTGGTTCAACCAGTTGAACCGTTTCGGTCGAAAAATGGGTCGATTTAAACCGGGTCAACTTGCTAGGTTGGGTCGGAAATGGGTCAAATTAAACCGGGTCAACCCGCGCGGGTTTGAAGCGTCCCGGGTCAACCCGGTTTGTATTTTAATTGGTTGTACAATGTGAATAAATCATTGTAATCTTAAGTAATGGGGTGTTTTAATAAGAGTATTAATTACATTTCACTTTTCTCTCTCATTTGACTATTGTTGAAAACTCAACATTTCACTTTTACCATTTTTCCATTATAGATAGTATAGATAGTCTTCAATTTCCCATGTGTTGACAAGAGCATGATTTACGGATTGATTGACTCAGTGATTTACGAATTGATTGACTCAATCCTTTCCAAGAATATTGTTGCGTATATCTCTTCCTTAGTCATAGGCCAATTAGTTATTAGTCTTTTATTAGTTTCCATATTTGTTGTTGTTGTGATTGGGAGAATGAAATTATGAGAAATATTTGCCCATCAAAAGTCTCTGATTACACCATGCTTACTACTGTTTCTGGTTTTATACTGGTCTCTTGATTCATTTTCCCATGCATACTACTGTTTCTGGCATTTGTTCAATTTCCCATGCAGGTAAAGAAAACGTGTTACAGGTAAAGAAAAAGTATTACTCGATAATGGCTACTAGCAGTTGGATCCGGTTCGGAACCGGTTCCCAAGAACCGGATCTCGAACCGATGTGGAAAAATCCGGTTCTAAACCGGTTCTAGGGGTAGAAAACTCAAACCGGGTAGGAACATGCGGATTCTCTAGGAACCGGGACCGGTTCTTCCAAGAACCGGGTTTGACCGGTTTCGGTTTCGGATTTTTTTTCGGTTCCGGTTCCGGAACCGGTTTGGATGGCCACCCCTAGTCACAACCGAGGAGATGTGTTTAAATTCCAAGTCTTAAAGTTTCATCACCAACACAAGTTCATCGGCACTAACTGTTCTTTTAGCCGGAATCTCCAACTTTCGCGGCCAAGATGCTCGTGTCTCTCATGATAAACAAACACCTCAACGTCCATTTGAACCTGAAGTTTGTCGTAACTATGCTCATGGTTTCTGTAAGTTTGGAAACACTTGTAAATTTATTCATGACTCAAATTGTGCATGTACTAATGTTTCTGTCAGTGGTTCGGCTAATAATAGTCACTTTTCTTCTTCTGGTACACATATTAACAAGAGAAATGATATATATCCTCCTACTACTTATTCCTACTTACATGATCCTGACAAACGGTTTGGATGCAGAGAGATAATGAAAATATATATATATATATATATATATATATATATATATATATATATATATATATATATATATATATATATATATATATATATATATATATATATATATATATATATATATATATATATATATATATATATATATATATACAATAGTGTTGTGTGTAGGATGATTAATAGGAAGATATTGTAGGAGGTTTTAGCAATATTGTATTAACAATACAAATAACAATATTAACAGTATTGGACTTGGTAATAATGGGTCAACGTTAGATAGTCATCAAGAAATCAATAGCTCTTGGCCTTGTTGCAAGCCCAAAAGAATTTGCTAGCCCAATATGTTCTCTTACAATAGTTGGGCCAAGCCTAGTTATATTTGCAACAATCTCAACCTTCGATACTGGGCTCTAGGCCCACGGCTGGACTTCAGGTCCCACCCGGTTTTGGCCCGTGTACTTCACAACATCAACACCAGGCATTGCTTGCTCGGTCTTTATACAGTTTGGCTTCACAACAAGCTCAGGTTCCCTCTATGGCTTCTCTTCAAAGACATGAAACGATTCTCCTCGTGCATTCAACACAGTGACGCTTCACAACAAGCTCAGGTTCCCTCTATGGCAACTCGAATTTGGACACATGTGCCTCTTCTCATCTTAACTCTTATGCTAAAGATCTTAGTAATGTTTTTTTATTCTTGCGTTTATTCACTTGTCTTTGTTATTTCCGTCACGAACACGGGCCATAGCACTATTCCAACTCCCCATAAACCTCTTCATTTAAATAATGTCCTTGTTACAATTATCAAATAATTACAACCCAAGAATCCAGACGGTTACCAATAGTTGGTTCAATTGCAAATAAGTTTTGTGTACCAACATTCGAAATATTGGCAGGAAAACCTGACATGGCTACAGAGGTGAAGCAATATGGTGCAACTTTTATAAGGTCGGGAATTGGGTTTCAAAAAATTATTTTGAATATATATATATACCGAAATTAGGATTACTACTATACTCTTCGTATAGGGTCGGGTTTCGTGTTACTTTTCTATAATCAAAACCCAAAATCAAGCCGATTCTCGATAACACCCGAATCCTGATAACCCGACCCTATAACACCCCTAGCTATCAATGTCATCCGAGTAAATTCGGATCTACCAATTCTTCATGTATTGTTGTTAACAAGGAAAAGTGTGAGCCCCACGTTGCGGTGGAAATACATTATTTGTTTAATTTTTGATGATTGATAAAAATTTACTTCTAAAACTATATATACGATCTAGAAAGTTGGTATACCTTAAGTAAAAAAAGAAAAAACCGGATACTATACAATAAGCAAATAATGCATATCAATATCTTTTGAGTGTCCAAAATAAAGTTTTTTAAGCTAAATGCAAGATGAACTTGAGCTTATTGTACCTACATATCTAAGAGATGCTTCTACGCCGTCATATATGGTCACAACCGAGGAGATGCGTTTAAATTCCAAGTCTCAAAGTTTCATCACCAACACAAGTTCACCAGCACTAACTGTTCTTTTAGCTGGAAACTCCAACTCTCGCGGCCAAGATGCTCGTGTCTCTCGTGATAAACAAACACCTCAACGTCCATTTGAACCTGAAGTTTGTCGTAACTATGCTCATGGTTTCTGTAAGTTTGGAAACACTTGTAAATTTATTCATGACTCTAATCGTGCATGTACTAATGTTTCTGTCAGTGGTTCGGCTAATAATAGTAACAAGAACATGCAAAGTCACTTTTCTTCTTCTGGTACACATATTAACAAGAGAAATGATATTTATCCTCCTACTACTTATTCCTACTTACATGATTCTGACAAACGGTTTGGATGTAGAGAGATAATGAGTGTAAAAAAAAAGAAAAAAGGAGACAAACAAAAACAAAAAACAAAAACATATAATAGTGTTGTGTGTAGGATGATTAGTAGGAGGATATTTTAGGAGGTTTTAGCAATATTGTATTAATAATACAAATAACAATATTAGACTTGGTAATAATGGGTTAACGTTAGATAGTCATCAAGACATCAATAGCTCTTGGCCTTGTTGCAAGCCCAAAAGAATTTGCTAGCCCAATATGGTCTCTTACAATAGTTGGGCCAAGCCTAGTTATATTTGCAACAATCTCAACCTTCGATACTGGGCTCTAGGCCCACGGCTGGACTTCAGGTCCCACCCGGTTTTGGCCCGTGTACTTCACAACATCAACACCAGCAATATAAGTAGGAATAAGTAGTAGGAGTATATATCATTTCTCTTGTTAATACATGTACCAGAAGAAGAAAAGTGACTTTGCATGATCTTGACAAACGGTTTGGATGCAGAGAGATAATGAGTGGGGAAAAAAAACATATAATAGTGTTGTGTGTATAGGAGGATTAGTAGGAGGATATTGCAGGAGGTTTTCGCAGTGTTGTATTAACAATACAAATAAGAGTCTTAACAGTATTGGACTTGGTAATAATGGGTTAACATCCTTCAATACTGGGCTCTAGGCCCACGGCTGGACTTCAGGTCCCACCCGGTTTTGGCCCGTGTACTTCACAACATCAACACCAGGCATTGCTTGCTCGTCTTTATACAGTTTGGCTTCACAACAAGCTCAGGTTCCCTCTATGGCTTCTCTTCAAAGACATGAAACGATTCTCCTCATGCATTCAACACAGTGACGCTTCACAACAAGCTCAGGTTCCCTCTGTGGCAACTCGAATTTGGACACAGGTGCCTCTTCTCATCTTAACTCTTATGCTAAAGATCTTAGTAATGTTTTTTTATTCTTGCGTTTATCCACTTGTCTTTGTTATTTCCGTCACGAACACGGGCCATAGCACTATTCCAACTCCCCATAAACCTCTTCATATAAATAATGTCCTTATTACAATTATCAAATAATTACAACCCAAGAATCCAGACGGTTACCAATAGTTGGTTCAATTGCAAATAAGTTTTGTGTACCAACATTCGAAATATTGGCAGGAAAACCTGACATGGCTACAGAGGTGAAGCAATATGGTGCAACCTTCATGCTCAATTACAGATTGGTATATTGGAATTCAAGACTGGAGGATTAACATATGAGGCTGGTCAAGAAGGTGATAACAGTATAAATAAAGTTGTAAACATATCGGCCATTGAAAACTGTATTGAAGCTATGATGTGTTCACTGAACTTTATATTATTTCAATGCAATAGTTTCTCCCCCCATGAAATTTGCAATGCTTGACTTCATACTTTGCTCTATAAACTATTTGACTATTGGTGGACTGTCTTATTGCCATCATAATGATGAAAGTGTTTGTGTGGGTCAAGCCGGCCACACATAAGTTACTTGTTTCATTCCAAACCAGTTAGGACTTATTTCCATCCTCCGGCCCTCTTTTTTCCGCATCTACTTAGTACCCTTAATCTGTTTTGCAGCCAATGTATTGCCTAAGCTTTCAGTTACTTCAAGAAGCATGCATCAGTGAAGAAAGACCATGTCATCTATGTTTGTTGATTTATACATTGTTGTAACTATCTACATCATTATTTTTAGATATTAATTTGGATAAATGCCTATCAAGTGCTTTTTCGAATGTCACCCGGCCCATCCTACCGTACCCACAGGTGCTTATATCTTACTCAATAACTTGTGAATCTACATGTGTTCCAGCATTAGCGTGTTGATAGAACCCATGCAGTAACTAGAAGGGATAGCGAAGGATATAGATTACGTGTGCAGCTTATCAGATTGAACATCTTTAGGATATGGGTCATCAGGTAACCATTTAAGTTTGTCGGGTAATGCTTCTTACACTTTTAATATGTATAATCAACTTCAAGCTCAACGTGAATGGGACTGTGAATTTTGTAGGTTGGCTGTTGTGACGGGTGAGGATCATATCCATCGGTTGGTGAATGCCAGTTTCCGTTTATAATTGCTTGTGGTGCTTCGGTTGTTGTTCATTGGACAGTTTGAAGGTATTGATTAATGTACTTGAAGGTTGGTTTGTGTTCTTGTTTTCTAGCATTATAATAATTTTGACATCTCAAAACAAAGAATTAATTTCATATATCACTCTATTTTCTATTTTCATGATTAATTTCATATATACCTAAAGCGCAAGTATTGAATGCATAATGTACAATATTTTTAATGCATGTTAATTTTTCCAACTAAAAGGAGGGGAGATATGAAATTGCCCCAAAAACAAACAAGATATGCTGCCCAAAGGATAATAGCAAACCTCTCTTGAAGTAACAATATAAGTTTCACATTTTTACGAATTTTGCAACCATTTGGCTTTATAAATTCGTAATTGATTGAATTGAGACAAAGCCTAAGAGTCTAACCATTTGTCTTTATAAATTCGTAATCCATTTATCACAACATTTTCAAATGTAGGCTAATGTTTCATGCTTTGGTCTCTAGCGACATCTTGTAGCGACACCGTCACAGCTAGGAGATTGAGCATGTATGATGCAGATGCAGCTTCCTGTCATGTCATGGAAGTGTGCTCAAAGTACGCCGGCCTTTGTTGTTGATCATATGTGATTCGTGATATTCTGTAAAAACTTGTTTCTTTCCTCCCAGCTTTTTGTTGGTGATATTGATATTTTGTGACTATCAAAGATTTTATTACTCGTAATACTTTAGGCGACATATGATTGGTATAACATGCAACCACAAAACCTAGACAAGCATTTTAGTACCAATAAGTCTCATACCATGCCATACCCCCAAGATAATATACCGCAAAAGACGGGGCTTACATTTTTCACCGCTCAGTATCACCGTTAGTTATCATCAGTTACATCCAAAAACCACATTAAACCACATTGTGGAATGTGGTTTTTGGATGTAACTGATGATTACTAACGGTGATACTGAGCGGTGAAAAATGTAAGCCCCTCTTTTGCGGTATATTACCTTGGGGGGTATGGCATGGTATGAGACTTAATGGTACTAAAATGCTTGTATGGGTTCAAAGGTCGTATTTAATTCTTAACAATACTCATCAAGTCTAAATCAACATCCCTAAGTCTAGAGGACGCTTGACGAATGGATCCTCCACGTCACCTTGATATTTTCGGACCTATGATTAACACACAAATACAGTTGGTTAAGAAATTAACAAAATAACGATATCAACATACTAAGATAGCATTTGGCCAACTAATTTAACACATTTGGCAGTCGAAATCCAACATTTTAAACACTATAAAAACATGTCACAAAAGGCATGTTGATAAGTGGTGAGTAAAAGAGCAATCTACACTAAGGTCTCAAATACAAGTGTGTGTGTGTGTACACAAATTCATAAGTTAGCCAAATGCTTTGCAAGAAACAAAAATTCCAAGCCTACAGCTCAAACATGGCTAGTTGGTTCTAAAGCTAGCCCTAACTTTGTAAACAATAATATTTATAATAGGGGGAAATCTTACCTACATCCAAGTGTAGGCAATTAGCTACACATCCTTTTATAAAATTTTTTAAAAATATACAGTTCAGCCCCTGTGATTTACTGCAGGGGCTGAACTATACATTTTTAAAATTTTTTACAAAGGGGATGTGTAGCTAATTGCCTACATCAAGGTGTAGCTAACATATCCCCTTATAATAGATATGTCAAACCTTTTGTAATATCCTATACCATTTCAAATTTATAACTAATAAACATCAAAATCCCTATTGTTACCTTTGAGGCTAAGGTCTTTTTTTTTTTTTNCTTTTTGTTGGTGATATTGATATTTTGTGACTATCAAAGATTTTGTTACTCGTAATACTTTAGGCTACATATGATTGGTATAACATGCAACCACAAAACCTAGACAAGCATTTTAGTACCAATAAGTCTCATACCATGCCATACGCCCAAGATAATATACCGCAAAAGACGGGGCTTACATTTTTCACCGCTCAGTATCACCGTTAGTTATCATCAGTTACATCCAAAAACCACATTAAACCACATTGTGGAATGTGGTTTTTGGATGTAACTCATGATTACTAACGGTGATACTGAGCGGTGAAAAATGTAAGCCCCTCTTTTGCGGTATACTATCTTGGGGGGTATGGCATGGTATGAGACTTAATGGTACTAAAATGCTTGTATGGGTTCAAAGGTCGTATTTAATTCTTAACAATACTCATCAAGTCTAAATCAACATCCCTAAGTCTAGAGGATGCTTGACGAATGGATCCTCCACGTCACCTTGATATTTTCGGACCTATGATTAGCACACAAATACAGTTGGTTAAGAAAATAACGATAACAACATACTAAGATAGCATTTGGCCAACTAATTTAACACATTTGGCAGGCGAAATCCAACATTTCAAACACTATAAAAACATGTCACAAAAGGCATGTTGATAAGTGGTGAGTAAAAGAGCAATCTACACTAAGGTCTCAAATACAAGTGTGTGTGTGTGTACACAAATTCATAAGTTAGCCAAATGCTTTGCAAGAAACAAAAATTCCAAGCCTACAGCTCAAACATGGCTATTTGGTTCTAAAGCTAGCCCTAACTTTGTAAACAATAATATTTATAATAGATATGTCAAACCTTTTGTAATGTCCTATACCATTTCAAATTTATAACTAATAAACATCAAAATCCCTATTGTTACCTTTGAGGCTAAGGTCCCTTTTTTTTTTTTTAACATTAACTGACATACTACTATCAGCAAATTGAGAGAAAAAAACCATACTAACCTATTATACCAACCACTGGGCTACAACTCCTTATTTGTTGGTTTTGCATACGTTAGTTATATATAGAGATCTGTGGTAAAAATGTTTTGTGTTTTAACAGTGAGTTTTGGTTTGGCGTTTGTGTTTGGATTTGTAGAAAGGTTAAGTTTCAAATAAGTTTTATGTGTTGTTTAATTAGTCAATAAATAAGCACTTTAGTTCAAAATAAGCAATTAGGCTTATAAGCATGAAAAATAAGCAATCCGAGACCCTATTGGGTCTCTCGGCCCAAATAATAACCCGACAACAACACTACTTATCCCAAAATGAAATAAGCAAAAAAATAAGCTAATAAGACACCAAATAAGCTAATAAGCCGAAAATAAGCAAGAAGCACTTTTTCCAAAGTTGAGCCAAAACTTAAGTTTTTAGTAGATCTATACTTTCTCATGTTTCTTTTTAGTTAGAAAAGTTCACTTAAGCTAGTAAAATTATATGGGTCGATTTATACAAAATAAGCCCTAGCTTATTTTGTAGTGCTTATAAATGTTACACAAGCTTAATTATCACCACATAAGTTCAAAAAAAACAACTCTTACACTTATGTTTGTAGGTATGTCGAGCGCATGAAGTTCAAGAAACACACTTTTAGTTTAAAATCTTAAACATAGCAACACATCATCAAGTGTTAACACATTTGCAATTATGTAAACCAAAATAAAACATGAGATTTATAGCTTAAGAGTTCTTACAGTGGGTATATGGGTGTGTCGAGCAAGATGAAAACCAAAGACCAAATTTCTTAACCCAAGATTATTAAGACCCAAGTTGCTTCCAAGATTTACCCAAAAAAAATTCCAAAAACCAAAAACCTTAGCACTTGAAGTAGTAGCGTATATTTGTGAAGTAATTTTGTGATGGGGTATTCGGTTATAAGCAGAAGGATTTTAGATCTTGCATGGCCCAATTATCAAATGGTTAATACTATGTACTGTGTTTTAGGTTCTATTGTCCATGTAATGTATGTCAAAGTGCCTTTACATGGTATTACCCATGTATATTATAGTAAAGTCTCTTTTTCACAATTACTTAAGCAAACATATGAGTTTATGAGTTGTAAAAGGGGCGGCAGATTTTTTGAGGGGAGGGTGAATTATAGTTTTAAATTTTCGTGATGTATTTCGTGTCCCGCTTGAGCTTAAATGTGTGCCGCAGTATCCTGGTTTATGTTTTTAGCAAAACGTGTAATATACATATTTTGAGTTTGTTTTTATAACAGTGATAATAAAACTTATTTCTGACTCAGAAAAATATTTATTTGGCTTTTGCCATAATTAACTGAGAGCCGGTACGCGTGTGGGTTTGTTTTACAAGAAATGCGAGATAACCAGGGGCGGAGCTAACCGATAAATAGGTTAAGTCGGGTCGGGTACCATAACAAAAGTGATTATAACGAGAAATATGCCACTAGTATCGTGTCAAGTTCAACACTACATTAACCTATAAATTTTTTCTTAACAAATAAAATCTTTTATATTCTTTATAAGAATTGGAAAAAAAATAAATAAATAAATAAGTTTTTGAGTAAATTATACCTTTCGTCCCTGTGGTTTGCCCAAAATAACACCGCAAGTCCCTTGGTTTTCATTTTTGCGTCATGAGTCCTTATAATGAAGTTTGGTAACACCATTAATCCCTATCTTTAAGGATCGTTAGCTTTATCCGTTAACTCCCACATGTGCCTTACATATGTCGCCCATTTCTAACGATCGTTAGCTTTTTTCAAGTTTTCGTCCGTTTTCGTTCGTTTTTTCATGTTTTTGGACGTTTTTGTCCATTTTTGCACGTTTTCGTTTTTACACGTTTTAGTCCGTTTTTGCATGTTTTCGTCTGTTTTTGCACGTTTTCGCCCGTTTTCGCACATTTTGTCCGTTTTTGCAAGTTTTCATCCGGTTTTGCATGTTTTTGTCTGTTTTTGCACATTTTCGTCCGTTTAGGCACGTTTTCGTTCATTTTTTCATGTTTTCGTCCATTTTTACACATTTTCGTCCGTTTTTGCATGTCTTCGTCCGATTTTACATGTTTTCATCTGTTTTTGCACCTTCTCGTTCGTTTTTGCATGTTTTCGTTTGTTTTTCTCAAGTTTTCTCCCGTTTTTACATGTTTTCGTACATTTTTGCATGTTTTCGTTGTTATTGCATGTTTTGTCCCTTTTTACACGTTTTCGTCAGTTTTCGCACGTTTTCATCCGTTTTTGCATGTTTTTGTCCGTTTTACACGTTTTCGCACGTTTTCATCCGTTTTTGCATGTTTTTGTAGGGGTGGAAACGAGCCGAGCCGCTCGTGAAAAGCTCGGGATCGGACCGGTAAAAAGCTCGAACGAGCCAGCCTAAACGAGCTCGAGCCCGAGCTCGAGCCTAAGTTTAGGCTCATTTAATAATCGAGCTCGAGCCCGAGCTCTCTACAAAAAGCTCGAGTAGGCTCGCGAGCCTAAACGAGCCCTATAAATATATATGTATATATATTGTCTATATGTATAAACGAGCTTAAAAGTAGTAAACGAGCTCGAGCCTCATGTAATTAACGAGCCGAACTCTATTTGAACTTTGTTTTCTTTAATACATCATATAAATTAGTCGAGCTCGATCCAAGCTCGAGTTTATGAAAATTTTCACGAGCCGAGCTCGAGCTCAAAATATAAGGCTCGAAACGAGCTCGAGCCCGAGCTCGAGCTTTATATATATAAACGAGCCGAGCTCGAGCTCTGGCGTGCTCATGCTTGGCTCGGATCGTTTCCACCCCTATGTTTTTGTTTGTTTTTTTGCACGTTTTCATCCATTTTTACACGTTTTCGTCCATTTTTGCACTTTTTCGCATGTTTTTTTCACGTTTTCGTCTGTTTTTTCACGTTTTCGTTCATTTTTATACGTTTTCACCTGTTTTACACATTTTTGTCCATTTTTGCCCGCTTTCGTCCATTTTGGCACGTGCAAAAACAGACAAAAACATGCCAAAATGGACGAAAAGGTGAAAAAACGAACGAAAGCATGCAAAACGTGTAAAAACGGATGAAAGCGTGTAAAAATAGACAAAAACGTGCAAAAACAGACGAAAACGTGCAAAAACGAATGAAAACGTTTAGAAACGAAAGAAAACATGCAAAACGGAACAAAATGTGCAAAAACGAACAAAAGCGTGAAAAAACGAACGAAAACGTGCAAAAACGGACGAAAACGTGTATGCTATAGTTCTCCTTGATCGGCAAAAAGTGAGCAGATTTCGTCAATCGGTCGACTATTACCCAAATAGCATCAAATCCAGTAGCAGTCTTAGGTAACTTGGTGACGAAATCCATCGTAATCCTCTCCCATTTCCATTCTGGGATCTCGGGCTGCTCTAGCAGACCAGACGGTTTCTGATGTTCGGCTTTTACCTTGGCACAGGTAAGANCGAACAAAAACGTGCGAAAACGTGCGAAAACAGACGAAAACGTGCAAAAATGGACGAAAACGCGCAAAAACAGACGAAAATGCGCAAAAACAGACGAAAACGTGAAACAAACGAAAACGTGCAAAAACGAATGCAAATGTGAAAAAAAAAGCTAACGATCGTTAGAAATGGATAGCGCATGTAAGGTGCATGTGGGAATTAACGAAAAAAGCTAACGATCGTTAAGGATAGGGATTAATGGTGTTACCAAACTTCATTGTAAGGACTCATGACGCAAAAATGAAAACCAAGGGACTTGCAGTGTTATTTTGGGCAAACCACAGGGACGAATGGTGTAATTTACTCTAAGTTTTTAGTACTTCGTATTAGTTACATTTTAAAGACACTCTAATCATATATTTTTATTTAATGGTGCAACAATTTTGTTTTTGAACAAGTGATGTAGCACTTGAACATAAACATTTTAGCAAAAACACAATAATAAATACGTTATATATTTTCAAGAAGAATTTACTTTTATAAATAGAGAAATAGAACAAAATCATGACATGGGATTTATCTTTGTATTGAGTTCTTGGAAAATGGAGATACGGGTTTGTTTGAGTTATTCCCTCACTTCGGTAATCACAGAAAAAATAAAAGGGGCATAAAGACTTTTGTGCTCTAGTTTTTTGTAATTAGTTTATCCTACTATACAACTAGTCTACTACGGAGTTATGTAAGTACTTATATCTTACAAGTTAACAAAAAATAGTAGAATCCCGTTTACTACCTTACGAAGTTAACAAAAGAAAAAAACTAAATACACGTGGTTCTTCACCACCCACATACAATAGTCAACAAAAGTACAAAACTAACATTATCTGGTTCACCTTTTTGAGAACTCATCTTCTTCTAAAAACGTAACTTCATCTATGGCAACACAGGCCATCCGACCATGGAGCTAGCTCTTTTCTTCAACTTTATCGATCGACTTAATTGCAGATATTTGATTTTAAGGGGGGCAAAACGACGACAAACACGAGAATTTCTGTAAAAGTTACACTACGCCGGAAAGTTTTTATTTATTTATTTTTTTTTATTATTATTATTTATTTTTTTTTGGAGGGGGGGGGGCACGTGCCCACCGTGCCCCCTCCGTAGCTCCGCCTCCGGAGATAACCCCTCGTTTTCAAATCAATGAGTTCCAAAAAGCTCGAAAATGTATAATAGATAATAATAAGTGAAATTTATTATTAAATAAGTTTGGAAAGTTACCGTTTGTCACAAATAGTTTCGAGTCTTATGAACAAGTATTGCTCCGAAAATGCCAGTTGCTACATTACTATACAATAAAAATGAGGAGAGATAATCGCAAGATGTGAACTATCTTAATACAAACACAGAAAATAAAAAGAGAGGTCGGATCAACATATAGATTAGTCTTAACAAGATAAACAATTGAGAGATTCCTTAATCCGTTTCCTTTTATAGCACCAATTAACAGCTTTGCATATCAATCCCAACATGAACAAACAAGAGTCAAGTCTTACTCTGGCCGGTGAGGAGAAGCATGTGCCTAAGTCTTGTTCGGGTGCGGATAAGCAAGGGTGTAATTAGCTTGTGCCGAGGGCGGTCAAGCTTGGGTTTGGTACTTATTTGGTAGAAGTCTTTGTATCGGTGTAAAGAATACGCGAGGTCGTTGTGGGTGGTTTCGGGTGCGGGCTCTGTTAGGGACTAGCTTAGGTTTAGGTGTAGATCGGTGAAAGCTAAGGTTGTACGGTTCATCCACCACAAGGATTTGGTACTAGTGAATAGTATAAGTGTTGCGGATTCGAAACTCGACGTATGGATGATCTGAACCCCTCATCCCGAACCAGTATAAATCCTTGTGTTTGTTCTCTCTTCCTTTAGACTTTTTCAATACTTTACATATGATTTATATTGTTTAACTGTTTACACATACTTGCATGTAGGGCTGAGCATCGGAGACCCCAAAACCGACCGGACCGAGAAAACCGACCGGACCGACAAAAACCCGACCGAACCGAAGGACCAACGGTCCGGTCTCGGTTCTAACTTTTTCCTTATTTCAGTCTCGGGTCGGTTCAGTCCGTTCCGGTCTTGACGAACAAACCGACCATTATGCCTTCTTGAACCGGACCGAACACATTCAGTCCGGTCATTGGTCTGGGGTTTTGGGCTAAATCGGTCTCGGTCCGGTCCGGGTTTGGCCGGTCCGGTCTGGTCTTAGCCCGATGCCCACCCCTACTTGCATTTAGTTGAGTGTAAACTACACTTAATTTACTTAAACTTAAAAGAAGTTAAAAAGCACGTATTCAACCCCCTCTATGGTTCTACAAAAGTAATTTAAAAGGTTTAAAGTAATAACATAAAAAGAGATTGTGGAATTACATCTCATGCAATAAACACATCTTTCAGTGACCTTTAGCCCTAGAATTACACCTCATGCAATTATCACATGTTTCACTAACCTTTAGCCAAGGGTTGAAAACGTAATCATAAACACTATATCATACGGATTACAGTCTACACTATTTAGCAAATATCGATGGAACTTGAACTCTTGTATAAGTATGTAATTTAAGAAAGCACAACAATTTTATTACATGTGTTTTAGTTGTCTTATTGCATTGAACACGAAAGAAAAACATGTTTGCGGGTTTGGCCTCATGAACATATGCCTACTTTGATTCATGCTGTCCGGTCAAATTTACGATTCCATTTTTTGTGTCAATTGTACAAGTTTGTATGATATATTTTTTTCATAGCTAAAAAACAATTACTATTTGTTGCTCATAATTAAAAAAAAAAAATGTAATAGCATTAAAGCTGCATTAAAATAGTTTCAATTTTGTGTCGACTGGTCATAAGAATTTTATGATTTTGTTACATTTGCTTGTATTTTGAGCATAAAATATGTATGCCAGAGAAAAATATGTTATACATTTTGTTTTATTATTTATATATCTTATATTGTTGTTTTTTTGTTGATTGGCTTGTACAATAGACCTCGTTTAGTTGTATTGCTTAATTTAGGATTAAGAAGTGTCTTAGTCACATTTAATAGATGAAATAACATTTCCACATTATATGCAGTTGATATTAATATTAATATAATTGACTAATTTGCGATGATTCTCGTTAAATCAACTAAATCAGTATACAAAGACATGCTGAACTAAGGCAACTAAACCACAACTTAATGTTAGAGTCGGTTAATACAAGATGTCGTTCAAATATGTTAGGCAGAGATTAACAAAAAGAGCTATGGCTTTAGCTAAAAGCCATTCCATAAGTGCTTTTCTACTAAATTTTATTTTTTTATCTATAAAATGCTTTTACGCATTTTGATCCTTTTTTAGTTTTTACACCTGATGAATATATTACTCTAGAAAACGTTTAAGTAAATAGGATATGAGTAAATCCCACAACTCAACCCATTACATAGGTGGTAAAGCTAACATAACAATACACTACCACTTTTAAAAAAAGAAAACAAAAAACTAACCGCTAGCTTACATTTGACTCAACAATATTTTGCTCCAACTGTTCCAGCTACACCTCTTGTAATAGAATGCACAATGCTGTATTACAATATCAGAAAAACAATCATGAGGTGAAGAGTTATGGGGGAAAATTTCCAATCCAAGGGCATAATGCCATAAAGTATCCACTCAAAAGGTTCAAATATATTAGAGTTGATAACATGATTTACACCAGAATGCATCTTCCGTTCTTTAACTTCAAAAGTTATGGACTTCAATCCAGACACAGTTGTTTATGATCATTAAGGAGAAAAAGTAAGTTAATGCATCTTCATTAAATCAAAGAAAAGTACAAGGTTACATCATAGAGGAGGTCTACATAACCCTTAACTGACTAGTAAACAGACAATGAAATGATAGCAGAATATATCGTTAGACACATTTCCAATATAGTACGTACTAAATAAGATCTAACTCTACACAGTAGAAGTGGATTTAATTGTTACGAGAACCAGTTGCTGATGAATCTGCTGCAGAAGGGTTCGGATCCTAGCGAGCGCGTTTGAGAACAGGTCCTCCTGCTTCAGCCTAACCTTCGGTACCTATTATTTGACCAACACAAAAATACCATAGTATTATTATAAAGCAATTTCAATTCATTAAAAGGTAAAAGATCTTGAGCGGACAACAAATGATGTGGTCCTATTTTTCCATTGGTCAATTGGTAGTTTGGCACAAGGTTGTTTGGTTTTCTCAGTGCAATCCAAAATATGGTTTTATCTGGTGGATGGCTATCCAAACACTAAGACAATGCAGATTTGGAGTAGCAATCCAAATCTTTTATATAATAAAACAAAACCCCGAGTGAGGACTTTAAAAAAGATTATTTCATTATTATGTAATATTTTAATTATTATTTCTTAATTTATAAATTTATAAATTCATTTTGTTAATATACTACACAAGTAAAAGATAAATACAAAAGGGCAAATTATTAAAAAAAAGTATTATACTTGCCACTGTTTCATCTTTTGGGCAGCGAACTATTTTTTTTCATTTTGAGGGTAATTTTCTTTCAAATTCATCATCTTTAGGGTATTTTGCGAAATTTTTGGACATTTTTGCCCCTCGTAGCTAATACAAATGTTTTTTTCCCGAAGGGCAATAATGTCACATATTACCCTAAAGATGATGAATTTGAAAGAAAATTACCCTCAAAATGAAAAAAAATAGTTCGCTACCCAGAAGATGAAACAGTNGATGAATTTGAAAGAAAATTACCCTCAAAATGAAAAAAAAAATAGTTCGCTACCCAGAAGATGAAACAGTGGCAAGTATAATACTTTTTTTAATAATTTGCCCAATACAAAAAATATAGATAAGATGAAAATTGAATTAAACTTTTTAAATAATTATCTTTAATAAAAAAAAAACTATAAGTAAAACTCATAAATCAAACAAAACAAAGATTAAATTATTTGTTTTTAAATAAGTAAATGTATATCATTCAAAAAACTTTAAAAAAAAAATCCGCGTGTGCGCGGACGTTATAACTAGTTTGTAAGAAACATATGGATTCATAGTCACATTTTCTTTAGATGTGAGTTCTCAAAAATGGTGTAGCGGAAATGTAATACATAAGATTCATGGTATTAAATTGCGTGTTGCGATTTGTTGCGTTCATGGTCTCAAAGACCTATGGGCAATGTGATTGCAAGCGCATCACGTGCGCGCGACGTTCGCTAATAAAAAATCAAAAAATATTTTTAATTAATTTGTCGATGCTTAAACTAGGTCACTTATATATTGATACTAATAGTATGCTTATACATCAAATAAGTCACTTACATATTCCTAACGATTATCGACAATGTCAAAAGTCAATTGCCAATAAGAAAATTAGTTATTCTTCTCTATATCTTTGATCAAGTAGGTTATTAAGGCCAAAGTTTCAATTGCGTTTATTCCGTTTGATGCGAGCATATAATTATTGTGAAGTGATGCAATAGCATCAGGGTGCATCCCGGAACAACTTCACATCACAAATCCCGTTGCGCTTTTGCCATCGCATCACTCTGATGTGTGATGCACTCGCAACGATGCACGCAATTTTAAACCAAGAGAAGATCAATGCTGATAATAGGCCTAATGAATGGAAGATGTGGTAAGAGATATGGCTACAAGACCATGCAAAACACCATTTGGGGTGTATCGAGAAGGATGGAACCTACAACTGTGGTTTAATTTGTGGGAAGGAAAGAAATGGCAGGACGTTTACACAAGTTCAAAGGATGCTGAGACACGTACCAAAGGAATAACTGAAGACTTAAAGCTGCAACTTATGAGCATCAAAGTGAAAAAGACTGCTCAAGTATGCTATGTAGCCAAGGAATGGGAAGTGCAAATGCAAATGCAATATGTGTTAGAATGCTATAAAGAACTGGTAGTAATAAGCATAGTGAATGTTGAGTTTAATTTGCTATCCAAGGCCGGTCTTTGGACTAGCTTGTTTATTGTATTTTATATGATTAATTATAGAAACTTCACCTTTTCACTCAACTTGGATTAAACTTTTTAAATAATTATCTTTAATAATAAAAACTATAAGTAAAACTCATAAATCAAACAAAACAAAGATTAAATTATTTGTTTTTAAATAAGTAAAAGTATATCATTCAAAAAACTTTAAAAAAAAATCCGCGCGTGCGCGGACGTTATAACTAGTTTGTAAGAAACATATAGATTCATAGTCACATTTTCTTTAGATGTGAGTTCTCAAAAATGGTGTAGCGGAAATGTAATACATAAGATTCTTGGTATTAAACTGCGTGTTGCGATTTGTTGCGTTCATGGTCTCAAAGACCTATGGGCGATGTGATTGCAAGCGCATCACGGGCGCGCAACGTTCGCTAATAAAAAAATCAAAAAATATTTTTAATTAATTTGTCGATGCTTAAACTAGGTCACTTATATATTGATACTAATAGTATGCTTATACATCAAATAAGTCACTTACATATTCCTAACGATTATCGATAATGTCAAAAGTCAATTGCCAATAAGAAAATTAGTTATTCTTCTCTATATCTTTGATCAAGTAGGTTATTAAGGCCAAAGTTTCAATTGCGTTTATTCCGTTTGATGCGAGCATATAACTATTGTGAAGTGATGCAATAACATCAGGGTGCATCCCGGAACAACTTCACATCACAAATCCCGTTGCGCTTTTGCCATCGCATCACTCTGATGTGTGATGCACTCGCAACGACGCACGCAATTTTAAACCAAGAGAAGATCAATGCTGAGAATAGGCCTAATGAATGGAAGATGTGATAAGAGATATGGCTACAAGACCATGCAAAACACCATTTGGGGTGTATCGAGAAGGATGGAACCTGCAACTGTGGTTTAATTTGTGGGAAGGAAAGAAATGGCAGGACGTTTACACAAGTTCAAAGGATGCTGAGACAGGTACCAAAGGAATAACTGAAGACTTAAAGCTGCAACTTATGAGCATCAAAGTGAAAAAGACTGCTAAAGTATGCTATGTAGCCAAGGAATGGGAACTGCAAATGCAAATGCAATATGTGTTAGAATGCTATAAAGAATTGGGTGCTTATATCTTAGGTTTTTTTCTCTCTCCTCTCTGGCGATTTAGGCGAAATCCCCAAAACCCTAAAATTTTCAATCAACAATCGTTTTGTTGACTGAATCTCCCACCTTCTTAACCTGTAATTCCTCTTGCAATTCAACTATACCTTAACCTTCGTTATGCCTATTGAAAATACAAAAACCCCAGATCCACTTGTTGCAGAGTTTTGTGAGCTTACTGGTATGTCACCAGATAAGATCCATCATTCGAAACCGAGTGTTCCTTTGTCCAAAATGAAGGAGGGTAAAGCTAGGAGGCACCGCCATGGCATCAAATTGAAGGTTTCTTCTCCGGGGTCTACATCTGTTGGTGCTGGATCTATTTTAAGAAATCTTCGTTCATTGAGGACTACTGGTAAGTCTAGGAAACGTAATGAATCATCTCCTATTGATACTAGGGGTGGTAAACGTGTTATTAAGAGCCCTAATATTGATGTTGAAGGTAGTAATCTTAAGTTTGAAATGGGTTCTACTTTTGAACATAGGTCTGATTCTAAGTTGGTTGGTTATAGTTCTAAGGCTTGTGGTAAAATGATTAATGTTTCTGTAACACCCCCCCCCCCCCAAAAAAAATTTAACCATGACAGCGGAAGATTTTTATAATTTACAGCGGAAGACTTTAATTTAACAGCGGAAGATTTTTGGGTGTTACTTCGAGGATCTTTTCACAATCAGAGAAACAACACAAAGTAATGTTTAAAAGTTTACTTTATTTCAAAATACCACTTATTAAGATATTCACATTTCAACAACACCTTTATTCCAGTTTACGTATTTACTAATCGTACGGGAATTTACGAGAGGCTACAGTACATACCCCTTACAGTGAATTCCGTCCCGGAATTCGAGGCTAAGATGGTTGTCACGGGTGTTTATGAGAAGAGGTGTGGGTACTTGGTGCGAATCTGATCCTCGCGCTCCCAAGTATACTCTGGTCCTCGTTCAGAGTCCCAACGAACTTTAACGATAGGTATACGGTTATGCTTAAGCTGTTTGATTTCCCTATCCATGATTTCTACTGGTTCTTCAGTGAAAATGAGTTTCTCATCGAGTCGAATTTCTTTCAGTGGGATGATGAGAGCTTCATCCGACAAACACTTCTTGAGGTTTGACACATGAAAAGTGTCATGAATCCTACTAAGTTCTTCTGGTAATTCGAGTTTATAAGCAACAGGTCCAATCCTTTCCAGGATGTTAAATGGACCTATATATCGTGGGTTTAACTTTCCACGCTTTCCGAAACGTATCATTCCTTTCCAAGGTGATACTTTTAACAAAACTCGGTCTCCAATCTGAAAATCCATGGGTTTTCGTTTTAAGTCGGCATAACTCTTTTGCCGGTCTCTGGCAGCTTGTAAACGTTGTTTGATCTGAACTATCTTTTCCGTAGTTTCATGTACAAGGTCTGGTCCAGTAAGTTGTACTTCTCCAACTTCTGCCCAACAAACAGGTGATCTACACTTTCTACCGTAGAGGGCTTCAAACGGTGCTGCTTTTATGCTGGCATGATAACTATTGTTATAAGAGAATTCAACTAAAGGCAAATGTTTATCCCATCCTTTTCCAAAGTCGATGATACATGCTCAAAGCATATCTTCCAAGGTTTGGATGGTTCTTTCGCTTTGCCCATCGGTTTGAGGGTGATACGCGGTGCTCATATCTAGCTTTGTTCCTAAAGCTTTTTGCAAAGATCCCCAGAAATGGGATGTGAAACGACTATCACGATTGGATATAATTGAAATCGGTACTCCATGCCGAGATACTATTTCCTTTATGTATAATTGAGCGAGCGTATTCATCTCATCGGTTTCCTTGATTGGTAAGAAATGTGCGGATTTCGTGAGACGATCAACGATAACCCATATCGTGTCATAACCAGTCGAAGTCCTAGGTAATTTGGTGACAAAGTCCATAGTAATACGTTCCCATTTCCACATTGGAAGTTCGGGCTGTACAAGTAATCCTGACGGTTTCTGATATTCCGCCTTTACTCTTGAACATGTCAAACATTTACTGACATACTCTGCAATGTCGGCTTTCATGTTTGGCCACCAATATAGTTTCTTTAGATCCTGATACATTTTTTCGGAACCTGGGTGTATGGAGTATTTTGACTTGTGTGACTCATGCATGATGAGATCACGAATACCTCCAAAGTGTGGAACCCAACTTCTGTTTTTAAAATAGAGTATTCCATCGGATCTTTTCAAGAAACCATTCTTACTTTCAGGCATGCCATATATCTTTTCCTTGGGTCGGTTCTTTTCTTTAAGAGCTTCGCTTTGAGCGGCAAGGATTTGTGATGGAAGAGGCGAATATATTTTTAACGTTTATATTTAATAAATATACGTTTCGTATATTTATTGTACGATATTTATACATATCCGGAATCTACGAAAATTCCCGGGATTGGTCATTAATATTATTGGATCGTAACCCGACCCGTGAAACTTGCTAAGTGGGCCCCAGTGACCCAATGGGCCACTAGAACCCAACTACACACCAACCGGACCCTTATCTCATTTCTTTTTCTTTTTCTGCTGGGCCGAGACTAAACCACAAGCCCAATAGGCTTGCTAAGCCCAAACGCAACCCTTTTTATTTTTTTCTTTGTTTTCTTTGTTTGCCCGACGAGACCAAGGCCACAAAACGCACCTTTTTCTTTTGATTTCGACACACAAGACCCCAATATTTTTACATGTCATGAATCACAAGCTAGCAAGGAATTGAGAATGACAAATCTCGTTTACTATCTCGATCATTTACTACCTTAAATCTGGCCAAAGTAAATCACAAAAATCTTATAAACATAAATCCAAAAACATGGCAAAACATTCCTTGTAACCTCCCAAACTCACCAATTGACTCCTAACCTGACAAAGATACACTGTGGACGTCAGGGAATGAACATGAGATCATATGACACATTCTCTTTGTTGCTAACACTCGATTGGGGAAGAGTTTGGTTCCACCCCATGCAAACGATCCAACACATAATACATTTGGCTTGTTTCACTTGTCACAACCTTTCACGAGCTCCCTATAACTTCCTCAAGCGTTTTCAGTTAACCTCACACACTCAACACATACCAAAACTAATTATACGTGAAGTATTGGTGTCGAATTGGGACGAGAAGTTTGCTAAGCGTATGAGTTGTCCAAGTGATCCAAGGGTACCATTATTAGCTCGTTGTAAACTTTGCTAGGCTGTGAACCTTTCTACAATCAATCTTTGATCCAACTCGAACCATACGTGATATTAACTCCACCCCAAGAGGTGAGGTGAGAAAGGAGAAACCCATATTTCTTTTCGTTATATTGTTTTTCATACGTTTTTCTTGCCACATTTATTCGAAATATATAAACATAACACACATATATTATTCGACATATATAATATTGGACATGTTGTCTAACGAGATGTATCAAGTTTCGAAATGAATAACAATGTTTACATATTAAAAATCACAC
>LBNU01019580.1:112936-123708 GCA_014162995.1 Artemisia annua
TATTTTATGTGGGGGGGATACATGCTTAAAAACCGAACACAAGTCTTTTATTTTGGTATTGATATACCGGCTGACCGTTATTATTTGGGGCTTGGAGAAAACTACCAAACGCACATTATTTTGATGACATAGGTTACTGGCAAAGACCTATCTTGGGGGCATATTATTATATTGCGTCATATTATTAAATATGATTGGCTGTCAAATCATTGTGTGTCATGAGCTTAATGCAATAACGGGTATATGTGAATTCTTTTCAACTTGTTTGATTGCATACGTTTGCAACAAATGACTATATCTTGTGTTCAACTGTTTAACTTTCAAACCTATGAATATCACTCAACTTTATGTTGACTATTAGCATGTTTATCTCAGGAACTAAACAAGAAGAATTATGAAGGCACGGAGTGGGCATATGGACTTAAACAAATACCTTGTTTTATAATAATAAATGTGTTGTTGAAATGTGAATATTTTAATAAGTGGTATTTTGAAATAAAGTAAACTTTTAAACATTACTTTGTGTTGTTTCTGTGATTGTGAAAAGATCCTCAAAGTAACACCCAAAAATCTTCCGCTGTTAAATTAAAGTCTTCCGTTGTTATTTTAAAAAGTCTTCCGCTGTAAATTATTAAAGTCTTCCGCTGTCATGGTTAAATTTTGGGGGGGTGTTACAGTTTCTAGTGAAGCTGTCAATGGTAATGATGGGTCGTTTATTAATCTCCCCATTGATGTTAGAGCCACCCATAGTAGACAGTCTAGTCCTGTGGCTAAGAACTGTGGTCTTGAAACTTGCTCTGATAACCCTAGTACTGGTGATGTTGATAGTGTTAGTGGTTGTGATACTGGTAGTAAAGATGGCATAGTTGGTGCTAAGACAGGGTCAGTGTGTGATAATGGAATAGCAGGTTCAAATGTTAGGAATGAGCACATCAGTATGGATGGAGTTGTAAATGCTGATTGTGCTCCTTCTAACAATTTGAATGGTATTGCTTGTAATAAGGATGATATGGATTTTGAATTTGGTAAGAGTGATAGAGGCAAAGGTATTCTTAAAAAGCCAAGTGTTCCGTTGTTAAAGGTTCAGTTTGAAAACAATGTTATTGGTAACCCTTTTATCAAGAATGTTGCTCCAACTAGTAATATGGGTAATTGGAGAGCTGGTTTGGGTTGTAATGTTGCTGGCAATCCTTTCCTATTTAACCCTACTAGCTCTAGTAAAATTGGTAATTGGAGTGCTGGTTTTGGGAATGATTTTGGTTCTACTATTATCTCAAACCAGTACTCAGCTGTTGCAGATAGGTTTGCTGAAAAGCTAAAGAAGAGAAGTGAGGAATTGGCTTTGAAAATGGAGAATACTCCTGGTTTTGTGTCTGTTCAGGAAAATGGTACTAGGAGAATTGAATTTTCTGCTGATGAAGTGTATAAAGGTGGTCAGGCTTGTGCTATGCAGTTGTACGGGTACTTTGTAGGGACATCCATGGACTATAGAGTGGTTAGATCTAACTTAATGAAGATGTGGAGGGTATATGACATTGAGGAAATCACTAAAACCAACAATGGCATTTTTTATTTCAAGTTTAAAGTGAAGAGGGAATGAAAACAGTGCTTGATAGTGGACCTTGGATGGTGCAAAAGGTCCCTTTGGTTCTTAATGTATGGGAGCCTGGTATTTGGCTTGAAAAAGCTGAACCTACTACCATTCCTATTTGGGTATGTGTGCACAACATCCCAATGGAACTTTGTAATGGAAATGGCATAGGTAAGATTATGAGTGGTGTGGGTAGGCATATGCTTATGGATAAGATGACCAAGGAGAGATGTCTTAAAAAGGCGGGAAAACTTGATTTTGCAAGAGTCTTGGTTGAGGTTTCTGCTGAAGAGGATCTCCCGAGTGTGCTGGAAATTTCTTACCCTCCTTTAGGGAATAGACCTGCTAGGGTGGGTAAGTTGGAAGTGAAATACCAGTGGAAACTACCACTTTGCACGCATTGCAAAACCTTTGGACATAGTACTGTGGTATGCAAAAGTAGGCCAAGAACCCAAGAAGAAATAGCAGCAAAAGCCATTAAAGATGCTATTAATGTAAAAGAGAATGAGGTAGCTAAAAATAAACCTGTTGTTGTTGATGATGATGGGTTTACCACTGTTGGTAAGAATAACAGGCCAATGGAGAGCTCTCAAAATGGTGTTCCTTCTAAAACGGTAAATGCGGGTAGTACCAAAGGATCTAGAAGAAATGGTGATATGAAGGGGGGGACATGCTAAGAATACACAAGCTGCTGGGAAAATGAATGTTGCATCTTTGAAGTCTAACAACAATAAGCAGAGTAATGGTCAGCCTTTGTACAGTAAGAGTATTGGATTGCAAAACAAAGTCAATGGTAAGCAGGATTTTTTTCAAATGAAGAACAAGGGTAATGCTATGGTTAAGACACTCAATGAAGATCATTCAACTAAACACAAGAGTACTGTTAAAAACTCACCTTCTAAATCTTTACAGCAACTTAGCAAAGATCCAAATTTTAAACCTAAAGTCCTGGTGAGAGGTTCTTGCTCTAACAATACATCTGGTGGTGCAATAGCAGAAAACATTCCTCTCAGTAACACTTTTGCTGCTTTCAATGATGAGGAAATGCTTGATGATGCTCTGGGAGGTAGTGAAAAGAAGCAAAATATTTGTGATAATAAAGAGTGGCAGGATCTAAGAAGTGAAGTGGACGTACTCTTAAGTGCAGGTATCTATCCTTCTAAAACTGTCAGGCTTGATTGGACTCTCCATCAACTTGATTATTTTTATAAAAATTGTCATAAATACAAACTAGATCCTATTCCCGATAGTGATGAAGATGATGTTGTATCTGAATGTGATGGCATTGCTAGTGAAATGAAACCTGAGTATGATGTGTATGCTGCAAGTAGTATAGGTAATGATGCAGCTCCCCTTTCTAGCGTTTCCAATGGTATTTAAAGCTTTTGCCTGGAATGTTAGGGGTTTAAACAACACCCGTAATCAAGATAAAGTCATTGAGCTTCTTAGGGAGAACAATTTTAGTCTGTGTGGTCTCTTGGAAACCCATATTAAGAAGAATAAGCTTGCAAAAATTTGTAGGCATGTTTTCGGACAATGGGAATGGGTATCTAATAATTCCTCCTGTACGGGTGGCACTAGAATTATTGTTGGATGGGATCCAAATTGTATTAATGTCATGGTTTTGGAGCAAACTGCACAGGTTATTCACTGCCTTATAGAAACTGCTAATGGTGATAAACGGTTCCATGTCTCTTTTGTCTACGCTTTTGTTCATACTGTTGATAGAAGGAGTTTGTGGAAATCGCTCCATAAGCATAAGAGGGTTGTGGGTGATATTCCGTGGATTCTTCTAGGTGATTTTAATACCTGTTTTGATCCTTCTGAGAAGTCAACTGGGGGGTCTAAAATTACTACTGCTATGTATGATTTTAGAGAATGTGCTGCTGATATTGAGGTTGATGATATAGTTAGCCATGGTTTGAATTTCACTTGGAACAAAAAGCCTGGCAAAGTGGGTGGGTTACTCAAGAAGTTGGATAGAGTTATGTGCAATACTCCTTTTCTTTCTACATTCCCGACTTCGTATGCTCAATTTCTCCCTTTTATGACCTCTGATCATACCCCAGCTGCAATTATTATTCCTGAAGTCATTAATGCTAAATCTAAGCCATTCAAGTTTTTTAATTATTTGACTGGTAAGGATTACTTCATTCCTGTTGTTAAGAAGATTTGGGATACTGATGTTATGGGGTACAATATGTTCTCGCTTGTCTCAAAGCTTAAGGTGCTGAAGAAACCTCTCAGAAAGCTCAATTATGAACAGGGTAACATTTTTGAGAATGTAAAATCTCTAAGAGCTGAGCTTGCTGACATTCAAAGTGCTATGGTGAATAAGCCACATTCATGTACTCTTAGAGAAGCTGAGCTTTCTTGCCTTAAGAAATATAAAGCTGCTTTAAAAGATGAAGAGTCGTTTATGAAACAGAAGGCTAAAGTGGACTGGTTAAATGAGGGGGACAGAAACACGAAGTACTTTCACAATGTGGTCAAAGGTAGAATAAATAGAAGTCGGGTTTCTATGGTTGAAGACAATATGGGTATTCCACATTTTGGTATGGATGTTGGGGATCAATTATTAATCATTTTACGAATGTTCTTGGTAAATCTTCTGTGGTTACCCATATTCCAGACCCTACTACTTTATTCACTAACAAACTTTCTGGTGCGGATGCTGAGTTCATGGTCAGAGAGGTTACTGATGACGAAGTAAAGGTGGCATTATTTGACATAGATGGAAACAAAGCGCCTGGTCCTGATGGGTATTCCTCCCAATTTTTTAAAGCTTCTTGGGATATTGTGGGTAAGGATCTTTGCAATGCTGTCAAAGAGTTTTTTATTAGCGGTAAGCTGCTCAAAGAGGTCAACGCTACTATTATTTCTCTTGTCCCTAAACTGCCTAATCCTACCAAAGTCACTGATTATAGACCCATTGCTTGTTGCAATGTGGTCTATAAATGCATTAGTAAAATCCTGGTGAATAGATTAAAAGGTACTTTGGACTCGCTGGTTGACATTAATCAAAGTGCTTTTATCCCTTCAAGACAAATAAGCGACAATATTCTACTTTCCCAAGAACTTATGAGAGGGTACCATACTCGCAGAGGATATGCTAAGTGTGCGCTCAAAGTAGATATTCAAAAAGCCTACGATACTGTGGAATGGGCTTTCTTGAAGAGCTGTTTAGTAAATTTTGGTTATCATGAGAAAATGGTAAAGTGGATCATGGAGTGTATTACATCCACATCTTTCTCCATCAATGTTAATGGTGTTCCCCAATGATTCTTCAAAGGCAAGAGGGGTTTGAGGCAAGGTGACCCCTTGTCACCGTATCTCTTTACGCTTGTTATGGAAGTTTTCAATCTTATGGTGAAGAGACAGATTGCCCAAAGTTCCGATTTCAAATACCATTGGCAATGTAAGGAGTTGGGTTTAACTCATCTCTGTTTCGCTGATGACTTGATGCTGTTCTGTAATGGAGATTGGAAGTCTATTTCGGTGTTGAAGAAAGCTTTGGATGACTTTGGTATGGTCTCTGGTTTAATTCCTAACCCTTCTAAAAGTACTATCTTTTTTAGCAATGTTAAGCCATTTAATAAAGCTAGAATTCTTAGTATTATGCCTTTCGTTGAGGGTACCTTACCAGTTAGATATTTGGGTGTCCCACTTATATCCAAAAGACTGTATATCAAAGATTGCCAACCATTGATAGATAAAGCTAGAAAAAGGGTTGGGGACTGGAAGAACAAAACGCTTTCGTTTGCGGGTAGGCTACAACTTATCTTATCTGTGGTTGGTTCTATGCAAGTTTATTGGGCCACTATGTTTGTTCTCCCAGTGTCTATTGCTAATGAAATTGAAAGTATAATGAGAGATTTTCTGTGGAACTATGGGGAGTTTAAGAGAGGTAAAGCTAAAATCAAATGGAGTGATGTATGCAAACCTAAGGTGGAAGGGGGCCATGGTATTAAGTCGTTTAAAACTTGGAATATTGCTTTAATGTCAAAGCATGTTTGGAATATCATTAATCATAAACAGTCTCTATGGGTTAAGTGGGTTCACAGTTATAAGCTTAAGGGAAGAAATTTTTGGGTCATTGCGGAGAAAAATGGTGATTCTTGGGCTTGGAAGAACATGCTTAGGCTCAGAAGTGTTTTACGGGATCATATTGTCCATAGAATAGGTGATGGGATGAGCACCTCCTTGTGGTTTGACAATTGGCATCCCATTTGCCCCCTAAGCGATTTTATTGGCAAAAGAAGCATTTTCAGAGCTGGTCTCTCTCTTGAATCTAGAGTGGCTGATGTTATTCAGAATGGAGAATGGAATTGGCCTAACTATTTAACAGAAATGTTTGTTGGCCTTTCTGCTATTCCTCCACCTCTGTTATATGAAGGGGTAAAAGACAAAGTCCGCTGGAGAACTTGCAATGGCAGACATGGTGATTTCTCTGTTTCCAGGGTGTGGAATGACATTAGGGAAAAGAGTAACATTGTGAATTGGGCAAATCTTGTATGGTTCAGTCAATGCATACCCAGGCACTCGTTTATGGTTTGGTTAGCTATTCATGGTAGACTGAAAACTCAGGATGTTATGGGAGCTTGGGAGAAAAGAGATGACATGGTTTGTGTTTTTTGTAAGTGCAGGCCTGACAGTCACAATCATCTTTTCTTTCAATGTGATTTTCCTTGCAAAGTCTGGAATGAGGTGAAATGTTTAGTGAAATTGGATCTTGCTCCCAACTTATGGTCTGATATACAACAGTATATGCTTAACAGACCTATCAACAAATCTATATGGAGTATTATGCAGAGATTAGTGGTGGGTGCTTCTATTTATCTTCTTTGGCAAGAGCGAAATCTACGAATGTTTCAATGTAGAACCAGAACTTTTTATGAGGTTTGTAACCTGATAAAAGACACGGTTAGACTCAGAGTGATGATTCTGAGTCTTAAGGCCACGCCACAAGTTTATGAGGCTGCTAACATTTGGAAATTTCATGTAGTGCAGAGTATGGGCAGAAAAAGGGTTCAATTTAAACCATGATTTTTACTGTGGTTATATGGTGGGATCTGGTTTCTTGTTATATTGTGTTACATTATGATGGTTCCTTGGTGTGGCTCTAGGTTAAAGGGAGATACAAAGAGATTTTCCATGGCAGCAGTCTTGATGTCTTCTCTGCATCTTCCAAAACAGTTAGAGTTAACTATTGCAGCCTCATTATTGGTTATGTGCCTCTTTTCAACTATGGTGATATCCAGGTTCTTTCTTTCACCATCTTTCTGGTTTATCTTTTACATATTTTCCATAAGTGGTGTAAGCCTAGCTTAGATGACTGTTGGAATTGTATGTATAGTAGCCAAATGATGGTTCTTGAAGCCTGTTATTTATATGATTGCCCATCTTGGTGTGAACCTAGTTCAGATGATGTATGGGTAGTTGTATACTGGCCTTGGCTTCGTTTTTCTTGTCATCTCTGGTTGTTTCATTTTGCTGGGAGCAATTTACCTGGGTACTCTTTATTTTGGAGTAATATAGTTAGCTTGTGCTTGGTGGATTGGTATCTGTGGAGCAGTACCATGGACTATTGGATATATAATATTTTTGGGTTTAAGGTTATTAGTATAGCTCACTGGATTCCTGTCTATTGTACTCAGATCAGATTTAAAATCCGAAGGAGTACTTGGGGTATTTGGGTTTCAGGCTCCTTGAAGGACAGTAATAGGCTTTTGATGGTGAAGAAATGTGGTCTTAGGTTTTGGCTTTGGTACATCTCTTTCCACCGGTGCTGCTTGTTATTATACTTTGAAGATTTGAAGGCCAATATCCTCATATTGGTAGGAGTCCTTAATGTGAGTTGTACTCTTTTTCCTTTCCCAAGGTTTGTCCCGATGGGTTTTACTTGGGAAGGTTTTTTAAGGAGACAATCACATTTGGTGAAATGCTCCATGGTGCACCCTAGTAATGTTGATTCAGCTTGGAAGAGGAGTAACATTGTCATGGTTTGGTATACTCAATCTAGTAGTTATTATTTGTGTTGTAATAAGGATAGACAGAGTAATATGTTCTCTTTTCTGTTGATGTTCCCTAAGCATGTTTTGGGGATGTCATGGACTTTCAACTAATATGGGTATGTCCATAGTTAGTTTATTTTGTATAGTTTTGGTTGTTTAATATATTTTCCAGGGTATAGTCCCTTTTAACCAAAAAAAAAGAATTCTATAAAGAACTGGTAGTAATAATCATAGTGAATGTTGAGTTTAATTTGCTATCCAAGGCCGGTCTTTGGACTAGCTTGTTTATTGTATTTTATATGATTAATTATAGAAACTTCACCTTTTCACAAAATAATAATAATAATAATAATAATAATAATAATAATAATAATAATAATAATAATAATAATAATAATAATAATAATAATAATAATAATAATAATAATAATAATAATAAACGAAGAAAAAACACATGTAGGTGTAAAAAAATGTTGGCAGAGTACTCACTAGTTGCTGCTTCAGATACGAGCAGCTACAAGAATTTAAAAGGTTGAGGGTTAGGATACACAATACAAAAGTACCATAAATAGCTGGAAATAAATCGACTTATTTGAGCTATAAAGTATCTTTAACAAGTCATATTGGTCGAACGGGTCAAGAGTTGCTCGACGAAACAAGTTTAAAAGAAACAAAAATTTTGTTAAAAAGTATATTAGTATGCCCAAAACAGATGATCTGAATATATCATTTATTTTGCCGAAAAATGTTCAGCATTCCCCAATACTGTTTCAACTTGGTCTATTAGGGTCGCAAGACTCATGTTAAAACAACAATTCGAATCAACTAATTAGCAAGACATAAGCAGAAGAAACAAATATCAGCCGCTACAATTATCGTCTAGACTAGTCCCTTCATTGTTCGGGGAAGGTTGATATGAGGCAAAATAGTCAAACATACTAAAAATAAGAGTACTTAATTAACAACCTTTTATAATGTTAATACGATAATAAGCAAGGGTAATATGAGCCTATTATGTTATAAAAAGGAGTTAAAAAAATTAGTCTCTACTACAAACAATTTAAAAGAGTTTGGGTGAATATAAGAAAATCTTCCATAACAGAGAAAAGATGAGATGGATTTACAGAATGAGGTAAAAGAAAGTGTTAGCGAGAGCACTCACGAGTTGCTGCAGCAGCTTTTGCTGATTTTGCTTCTATCTCTGCTGTTGCAGCTGCTAGATTTGCTTCAGTGGAAGCTGCTAAAATAAAAATCACAAGGTTCAACGTTAGTATATACATATATTTGAAATAAAAATACAAATATTCGTGAGAAGCGTACAAATATATATAAAAGTGTTGGAGAAAGGATTTAGAAAAACAAGTAGAGTCGTTACCAGAAGCAACTTGCTGAGGAGAATGCACGTAATGCAGTCTTGGGTGGGTCTCACTTGAATAGGCGATGATACCCTAGTGAGGGTGCTTAGTACCTAGTATCTTAAAAAAAATAAAATAAAAAAAAATAAAAAAAAAAATAAAAATAAAAATAAAAGAAAAAAGGGGTTGATTTTGAGGTGAGGGTAGATCTTAAACCTGAAAATCAACAAATCTAAAAATGACTAACTTTATACATAAACCAACTAACAAAAGCAGGTTTAGAATCATACCTCATGATAATAATAGATATACCAACAGACCATCCAGGCTAATTATACTTAAGTTCATTTTTCCTACCATGAAAGACATGTGACGTTTTAGGCATTGTTCACTCTCCAGTTCTATCGGTTTGTTAGATGGATTTATAGACTCCATTTAGGTGAGATTACATGATGTTAAACATTTACTTTATAACTTTCAGGTGATATCATCCTACATTGGGCTCTGGGGTATGAGGCCCTAGTTTTGTTTAAACAATGTTAGGTCATTCGTCCATAAAAGAAAGTTTTATCTGCATATGACCGAAATACCAACACAGTGAACCTACCAAACGATTATGATGATGTTATGAAACCTGAGCAATGGATTGACATTTAAAATAATGATAACATGCTAAGATCGCATTTGACCAATTTATTCGAAACATTTGATAGTCGAATGAAAACATTTCAAGGACTATATAACCATGTCATAAAAGGCACGTTCATAAGCGGCAAGTCAAAGGCACCACTGATAGGCATCGAAAAAGCGTTTATTGCACTTAAATGATCGTATCAAATTCGACATGGGAGCACCAGAACTCAAATTCAATGTCCAAGTACTTTAACATGTCACAGGCCACAATGCTGATATTTTCTCCTTTGAGGTTAACTATGGTATTGCACGGCATTGAAGTATTTACATCCAGACGTAGCATATTAGCAAATATCATGTTGTGAAATAATTAACTAATATCGTATATTAGAATCCACACACATCTCTTTTGAGCCAGAAACATTAATTGAAGAGGCCCAAGAAATCACATAATTAGAATGCAAATGTATTTTATAAGATAGTAGAGATAAATCTAGAAAAGAATGAAAGAGGGAGATACCTAAATGGTTAGCCTGGAGGTGAGGCGGGGGAGACCAACCAGAGTAGCATTCATTTGGTGGATGTCACGAACACTCCATTCATGGGAGGCGATCCAATAAACGAACCATTTGATGGACCAGAAGTTGAACCCATTGTTGACTACCAATCCAACTTGAACGATATGGTCTGTGGCCTCATAAAAAAAAAAGAAAGCCTGGATAGTGAGAGCCTCGTCTTCATTGAGCAAGTGATCTTCAATAGAAGACCTGTGCATGGGGAACTAACTCAAGGATATCACTAAAAGCAGTGGCGGATGTGTACAGGTTTGCCAACATTTCGTTGCTTCATGATGTGTTTGAATGACACCATTATGAGGTTCTGAGTTTGTATATTTGTGATTGCAGTATATGAGAATAAAATGGACAATAAGTTTGCAATAATAGAAGAAATTTTATTTATGAATCTGTTACTAAGAATTCTGTACACAGACCTATATATACTTGTTCAAGGTACCCTTCTACAACAAAATGCTACGTTAGACGAAGAAGAAGAAGTTTTTGAAAACCCGTTTGCTTCTGAATCTGAATCATCTTCTTCGAGGTTACATGAACCATCTAACACGCATATGTTGAATTCAAGGTACCCTTCTACACTCAAATGGACTAAAGACCATCCAAT
>LBNU01019580.1:125517-136872 GCA_014162995.1 Artemisia annua
AGCCTATACGAACGATTTATATTTCACACACTTGATCCTCCCATCTCTCTCTCTCTACATCTCTCTTTCTCTCTCTAAGATTTGATGAATATGGTCGTGATTTAGGTTGTTACCGAGGTGTTACAATTGGTATCAAGAGCTAACCAGGGGCGATTCGTGGTGTTTTTGGGTGTTTTTGAAGCTATTCGAATGGTTTGGTTAGATTCGTGGGTGTTTACACATTAGGTTTCATATAAATCGTTCGTATAGGCTACTAGGAGTTCGTGTGATTTGGTTTTTGGGTTTGGTTGGGTGAAATCTTGTGGATTTAGGGCTGTTCGTAGGTTTTTTACATTTGAGCCCTAGTTTTGCGAGTTTGAGAAATAGGGTATTTGCGAGTATGGAATTTGGGGTATTTGCGAGTAAGCAAATCTTGAAATTCTTTGCGAGTATCACCAAAATAGCGAGTAAGCTACTTGGTTTGCGAGTATCATCTTGGCAAACATATTTGCGAGTATCAATCTTGCATCTTGCGAGTTTCACCAACATATTGCGAGTATGGTTCATAATTGTGAGTATGAGCAATGTTTTGCGAGTATGAAGAAGATATTTTGCGAGTATGGTTCATAGTTGCGAGTAGGGGTGTCATAAAACCCGACCCGAACCCGACCCGACCCGAACCCGACCGGGTTCGGGTCAACTCGGGTCGGGTCAACTCGGGTCAAAAATCCTATTCGGGTCAATCGGGTCAACCCGAATTGACCCGAGTTCTAAACAAGGTCGGGTTCGGGTATGTTTTTTTTAGCCTTGACCCGACCCGACCCGACCCGAACCCGAGTTGACCCGGCTAAAATAATACTTTACAATGTAAAAAAACTCGGGTTGACCCCAAACCCGAGTTGACCCGACCCGATTGACCCGACCCGAGTTGACCCGAACCCGAATTGACCCGACCCGAGTTGACCCGAGTTCTAAATAGGGTCGNAGCATAAGAGGAGTGTCAACGCTTTGGAGTTGTGTAAGTTGGGGGCATGTAATCAACACTTATGACAACTTCTGACGACACGTGAGTTCGTCACGAGGAACAATTCGTGTGAAGACAACGACAATGGGTCTTATTGTTTTACGCACATTCAAGATGCTAATGATTTTGCAATGGAAGCCGTCCATTGGCACCATTGGGACGATGAGAGCAACAACTTTCTTAGGATGAAGACAGCAACAACTTTCTTAGGATGAAGACAGGCATGTCTTCATCCTAAGAAAGTTGTTGCTCTCATCGTAACGGTGCCCATGGACGGCATTGCCAAATCATTAGTAGCTTGAATGTGCGTAAAAGAATAAGACATACTACCATTGTCTTCACATGTATTACGCCTCATCATGAACGCAGGTTCCGTCAAAATTTGCAGGTTACACAACTCCAAAGCGTCGACTCTCCTCTTCTGCCGTAGGAGCCACTATCTTTTCTCGAGAATAAGGGAAGGAGAATATGGTACTTCTGGTCATCAATTTCACTACTCGTCTTACAATGCTCATTCCTTGTCCCCACCAATGCAAGCTGCACACTTCATTGATGACCAGTGCAACATAAAAAGGATGGTCTTTGCTTTTAGGATGGAACTTCATTTCAAATCATACACGTTTTGATTGATGAGGCCCTACAAGTTATGCGTCACTATGTGTCTTTGATTCCAGATTTGATGGTCATGGAGGATGGGTCATGGTTCAGCAAGTAACACATGCTCCTCCCCATGGACACTTGCTACTTGATCTCTATGACGAGCACGTCATGATTCTTTCCTCATGGAGACGAGGATGTCCTTTTTGTGACTATGCAAAACCAGGTACTACTTTTAGCCGGTGTGTTATAAAAGTAGCAGTAGCAGATTCCGGCGTGAAACTGTAGATCTACAAAAGGCGGATACCGATAGACGACTGGTGGGGGTGGAATGGTGGGGTTCGTGATGGCTGTGATTGGGTTGGAGTGGGAGTGAGAGTGAGAGACAGAGATAAATCTAGAAAAGAATGAAAGAGGGAGATACCTAAATGGTTAGCCTGGAGGTGAGGCGGGGGAGACCAACCAGAGTAGCATTCATTTGGTGGATGTCACGAACACTCCATTCATGGGAGGCGATCCGATAAACGAACCATTTGATGGACCAGATGTTGAACCCATTGTTGACTACCAATCCAACTTGAACGATATGGTCTGTGGCCTCATAAAAAAAAGAAAGCCTGGATAGCGAGAGCCTCGTCTTCATTGAGCAAGTGATCTTCAATAGAAGACCTGTGCATGGGGAACTAACTCAAGGATATCACTAAAAGCAGTGGCGGATCCAGGATTTCAAACTATGTGGCACGATTTTTGACTCGATTCATGGATAGTTCTCATGTGATCTATTACAGTTGCATGCCCACTGATTCGGGTATAACAATTGTTTTCTGTTTGCTTTAGTTCATGCATACATTTTATTGAAGCACAATATCACATATAAAACTTGATATCAACACATCAACTACAAATTCATAACTATATCTTTTTTTAAAATAAAGTAAAACACAAAGTCTGTACAACTATGTATTGAAAACCATATTAAAATAAATTAAAAAGTGGTGTATACCATGTTTGTCACGATCCCGATCCTAATCTTAAGATCTTACGATTTTACGATACTGCAAAGTAAAAACGATCCGGATCTTACATAGGATCTTTGAAAGCTTAAGATCTTATATGATCCCGATCTTGACCATAGGATCTTAAGATCTAATCCGATCCGATCCTACTTTTCTCGGATAACAAACTAAAAAACTACAAATTTCTGGATTATTTTTTGTAGAATTTAAAAAACAACGTGTTAATCTTATTAAACATTTCATAATCATAATTTAGGACAACATTTTGATGGAACATTCATATAATTTTGTGTTTATAATATATAATAATTTGTAAATTTGTATAATATTACCAAAAACTATTAAGAAAATTACATTATAGTAGAATCTTAAGATCCCGATCCGATCTTACGATCAAGATCTTGCAAAGACGAAAACGATCCCGGGTAAGATCCCGATCTTGAAAACCTTGGTGTGTTCGTTTAGAGAGAGAGAGAGAGAGAGAGAGAGAGAGAGAAAGAAGAGGAAGGGAAAAAAAAAAAAAAAAAAAACTACACATCACGCTACAAGAACAAAAACTGCTACTATACACTAAAAGACAAGCAAAGTAGCAAACATTCGTTCATCTCTATTTTTCTGCATATTCCTCTTCTCCTTATGTTCTTCTTCCATAAATCACATCAGAAACTAAAAAATAATAAGACGTTTTCCCTCGTATATATGTCATCTTTGTGCACTTTATCGTAAACTACAGTATAGCACTTTACAAAGAACCACAATTTCTGATATTAAATTACACTTCATCGGCGTTAATCGTGGTGGCATCGTGCCACACGGTGGCTCAACACTTAGATCCGCCCCTGACTAAAAGTAGTACCTGGTTTTGCTATATTCACAAAAAGGACGATACTCGTCTCCATGGAGAAGTATCATTGACGATGCTCGTCAATAGGAGACAGTGAAGTGTCCATGGGTTGAGGGAGCCGTGTGCAAACTTGCGATCCGAGACCCATCCCCGATGACCATCAAATCTAGAATCAAAGACACAGAGGACACAAGAACTGTGTAGCGGGCCATATCAATCAAAACGTGCTATGATTCTAAATGAAGCTTCATATCCCAGCCAGGCAAAGACTATCATTTTATGTTGCACTGGTGATCAATGAAGTGTGCAGCCTACGTCGGTGGGGGACAAGTAATGAGACATTTTATAAGGCGGAGTAGTGAAATTGCAACCCAAGTACCGGATATCTTCTCATTCTCTTATTCTGAGAAAAGATAGTGGCTGCCTACACATAAGAAGGTGTCGAACCTTTGGAGTTGTGTAAGTTGAGGGCATGTAAACAACACTTACGACAATCTGACGACACTAGGTTCCGTAGAGGAACAATTCGCTGTGAAGACAACGACACATGGTTTATTTGTTTCGCACCTTCAAGATGCTAATGATTTGGCCAATGGAGCCCTCATGGGCACATTTGGGGATGATGCAGCCAACAACTTTCTTAGGATGAAGACAGCATGTATTCATCCTAAGAAAGTTGTTGCTCTCCATTGTACAAGTGCCCATGTACGCTTGCCAAATTCATTTAGCGGTTGAATTTGGCGTAAAAAGAATAAGACATGCTACCCTTGTACTTCACATGTAACGCCTCATCATGAGCGCCAGGGGGGTGTCGGTCAAAATTTCCGCCAAGGTTCGCATGACTTCAGCCTTACACAACTCCAAGAGCGTCGACTCTCCTCTTCTGCTGTTAGATCCACTATCTTTCCTCGAGAATAAGGGAAAGGGAGAATATGGGTACTTCTGCGTCATCAATTTCACTACTGTCTTACGAAGGCCTCTTCTTGTCCCCCACCAAGCAAGCTGCCACACTTTCATTGATGACAGTGCAACATTTAAATACACGATGGGATCGGGTCTTTGCTTTTAGGATGGAACTTCATTTTCAAGTCATACACGTTTGATTGATGAGGCCCTTACAAGTTCCGGCTCACTATGTGCTTTGATTCCAGATTGGATCGGTCATGGAGATGGGTCATGGTTCGGCAAGTAACAATTGCTCCTCCCCATGCGAAACTTTTGCTGACTTGATCTCTTATGACGGGCACATCATGAAGGGATTCCTCCATGGGAGACGAGGATGGTCCTTTTTGTGGACTATGCAAAACCAGGTCACTACTTTTAGCCGGACGTGTTATAAAAGTAGCAGTAGCAGATTCCAGCGTGCAGACTTGTAGATCTACAGAAGGCGGATTACGAGATAGACGAACTGGTGGTGAGTGGGTGGGGTTCGTTGGTGGCTGCTGTTGGGTTGGAGTGGGAGTGAGGTGAGATGTTGAAGTATATATAGAGAGAAGAGAAAGATGGGAGGTAGCGTGAAGGGGTAAGAGGGGAGTTTAATGACAAGATAATAAGTGCACAAAAATACCATCCGTACCACTTTGACACGCATTAATTTATTTTTAATGGGCGTCAGCCCACGGTTGAAAGTGATTTTTTTAATAAAAAAAATTGTTAATCGTCACTTTTCATACTTAAATATGAAATAGGACGGAACACATTTATGATTACCAAATGAAGTTTTTCAAACTTCCTTAGATGCAAGGACATGTGGCAAATGGAATTCTATAACTAGGCGCCACACAATTACATATTTTACCAAGTGCGCCTGTTTTTCAATATAAAATGTTTAAGGGCACTCAAAACTCATGTGCACCCTCTTGTGCGCCTAGCTAAAAATGAAATAAGTGACTAAAAGACAAAGCAAAACCCAGGTGCACATATAACAAGTGTGCCCCTCACCTCTTGTGCCCCTCAATTAAAATAAATAAATAAATAAATAATAGGTGCACCTATATCAAGTGTGTCCCTCACCTCTTGTGCCCCTCACCTAAAGACAAAAAAATACGTAAAAACATGCGCACCACCTATAGTAACAAGTGCTCCTCACAATAAAGACATCATTTTGATTTATTGTTTGTGGACCTTCACTTCTCTATTACATCATTTAAGACTTTGTAAGTTGGCAAAGTTAAGTATGGGTAAGTAAAAGAAAGTAAATGAGTATACTTTAAAGGTGATATACTTTAATGAGGAGTTCTTGTGCATTGGGTGTTGTGTTTAATTTTCGGTTCATGTAAAGTAATATGGTCTGACTATAGCCTTTACATTAATAGATGAGTCAAAATGGATATGGGTGGTTAGGTACATCCATTTATATATCCATTTATTATATAACAAAAAGAAGTAAGGTAACAAATTGAAGTGCGTTTTGTTTTAAAGTGCTCCTTTGTTATGGTGTCAGTGTACTATATTGTGTAAGTACTTTGATTCATTTTGGTAAAATGAATTAAATTGGTCTCTACCTGTAAATAGAGTAGCAATACAGTTCATTTTAGTAATTTAGTTTTTTTAGTATTCTTTTAACCAAGTTTTATTTTGGGGCAAATATAGAACTATATCAATAAATAATTTGATAAAGTTGTAAAACTTTTTCCATCACCTTTATTAGTCCTTTCACTTTTCTTTTTAATACTTACCTATTGAAATATTCACATATTTTTCACCTCATACTTTTTTTTTTCTTTTTTTTTTTCTAATACAAATTTGAATTATTATATTTATATCAGTTTGTCTAGTTTATTTATTTATCTACACAAACGATTACATATTAGTATATTACGGTTTGCTAAAACTTCTTGTTATTATTTATCTTTTACTTTCTTAAAACAATCAACTTTGTCCTAACTGACTTGACTCCAACACCTCCGCTTTTTGTAGTGGCTATCGCAAACTTTGAATGCTACAATAATGCTACCAACCTCCGCCGTTCAAAAAATAATAAATAAATAAAAACCATTAATATGCTTTTTTTTTAATATTTTTATTGCCCTTTTGTTAAATTCAAGTGAAAGCCTTAGGAGGAGATTAGTAGACAAGATTGGATAGTGATGGGTAATAGTAGAATTTTCTAGTTATTTTATTTTTATATCTTGTCACAAAAGTTTTCACGATTACACCTTTTTTTCAACGTTTTTTTCTCGCAAAACTAACACACTGATTTTTATACAAATGGTACCTCACTCGAGTTGAAGAACAAATCGACACATGATTTTTCCTGTAAAAGAAGATGGTTGTATTCATCCATTTCAAGCTACGAAAATGAATAATAACAATATATACTAACAACGTAAAAAAAATTATATGTGACTTATTATGGATAGGGATGGTAAATACAGATCCTCGATATTTTCCGCCTCGTTGCCATCCCTAGTTTTAATAGCTTAAAACCCGTGTAACAAGTTATAATGGATGGGGATGGTAAATACGATCTCCGATATTTTCCGCCTCGTTGCCATCCCTAGTTTTAATAGCTTAAAACCCGTGTAACGCACGAGTCACCTAAATATCTTTTATTTCAACCTTTCTTTCTATAAATAATGAATAGAAATAGAAAAACTCTAATATTAATATTGTTTACAATATACTCGTATATGATAAGCCGTGCAACTCTTTACACATACTTCCTACTTCAATGCCGTGCAACTCTCTACACATACTTCAATTTAAACAATAGTCAAACCTAAAGGTAATGATACATAAATTGCCCACAATAAAGGGATACATGCAAAGTTTCAAGTCATTGAAAAGATTGTCATGTGAAGGTTGACAAACAAGGGTACGTGGTTTTGCATTGTCACAAAAAGTGGAATTTTATTTAACTTCATAAGATAATTCAAAAGGTTTTTATTTTNTTAGTCCTTTCACTTTTCTTTTTAATACTTACCTATTGAAATATTCACATATTTTTCACCTCATACTTTTTTTTTTCTTTTTTTTTTTCTAATACAAATTTGAATTATTATATTTATATCAGTTTGTCTAGTTTATTTATTTATCTACACAAACGATTACATATTAGTATATTACGGTTTGCTAAAACTTCTTGTTATTATTTATCTTTTACTTTCTTAAAACAATCAACTTTGTCCTAACTGACTTGACTCCAACACCTCCGCTTTTTGTAGTGGCTATCGCAAACTTTGAATGCTACAATAATGCTACCAACCTCCGCCGTTCAAAAAATAATAAATAAATAAAAACCATTAATATGCTTTTTTTTTAATATTTTTATTGCCCTTTTGTTAAATTCAAGTGAAAGCCTTAGGAGGAGATTAGTAGACAAGATTGGATAGTGATGGGTAATAGTAGAATTTTCTAGTTATTTTATTTTTATATCTTGTCACAAAAGTTTTCACGATTACACCTTTTTTTCAACGTTTTTTTCTCGCAAAACTAACACACTGATTTTTATACAAATGGTACCTCACTCGAGTTGAAGAACAAATCGACACATGATTTTTCCTGTAAAAGAAGATGGTTGTATTCATCCATTTCAAGCTACGAAAATGAATAATAACAATATATACTAACAACGTAAAAAAAATTATATGTGACTTATTATGGATAGGGATGGTAAATACAGATCCCCGATATTTTCCGCCTCGTTGCCATCCCTAGTTTTAATAGCTTAAAACCCGTGTAACAAGTTATAATGGATGGGGATGGTAAATACGATCTCCGATATTTTCCGCCTCGTTGCCATCCCTAGTTTTAATAGCTTAAAACCCGTGTAACGCACGAGTCACCTAAATATCTTTTATTTCAACCTTTCTTTCTATAAATAATGAATAGAAATAGAAAAACTCTAATATTAATATTGTTTACAATATACTCGTATATGATAAGCCGTGCAACTCTTTACACATACTTCCTACTTCAATGCCGTGCAACTCTCTACACATACTTCAATTTAAACAATAGTCAAACCTAAAGGTAATGATACATAAATTGCCCACAATAAAGGGATACATGCAAAGTTTCAAGTCATTGAAAAGATTGTCATGTGAAGGTTGACAAACAAGGGTACGTGGTTTTGCATTGTCACAAAAAGTGGAATTTTATTTAACTTCATAAGATAATTCAAAAGGTTTTTATTTTTATTTTATTTCACACCATTTAACTATTAAACTTTGAATATTATTTACATTAAAATATAATAACAACGCACTATTAAACATGTATTTTTAGAACACATAGTAATTCGTGTTTTTAATATGCAAATAATATGTATTCATTATGTATTGTCTTTTCGTCACGATTAATACGAAGATAAATATATGTAACTTTTTAAATGTTCATCTTAATGTATTTATGTAAAAACCATGTCGGGGATGTTGTTATAATTTTAAAAATTAATTTTCAAATCTGCAATTTGAACCCTTGTTATATTAACACTTATGGGAACTAATCAAGGATATCACTGAAAAAGTAGTACCTGGTTTGCATAGTCACAAACAAAGACGTCCTCGTCTTCATGATGTGCTCGATCATAGAGGTAAGTAGCAAGTCTCCATGGGGGGAGGATGCGTGTACATACTTGTTGAACCATAGACCCATCCTCCGACGACATCAAATCTGAATCAACAGACACAGAGCGCGATACTTGTAGTGCCTCATTTAATCAAACAACAAAACATGGTATGATTTTGAATGAATTCTTCATCCCAACAACAAAGACTATCATTTTTAGGTTGCGTTTGGTGATCAGATGAAGTGTGCAGCTTGCAATTGTGGAGGACATAGGAATTGAGCATTTAAGGCACGTAGTGAAATTGACGACCAATAGTACCATATCTTCTTCCTTTCCTCATTCTCGAGAAAAAAGATAGTGGCTGCTTACAACAGAAGGAGGAGGCGAACCAATTTGGAGTGTGTAAGTTGAAGGATTATAACCAACACTTACGGCAACTCTCTGACGGCACCTTTCGTGACGAAGGAACAATCACGTGAAGACAACGACAATAGGTCTTATTGTTTACGCACATTCTAGATTGGCGGATGACTTGGCATATGGGGAGTCAGTCCATGGGCACCGTTGGAACGAGAGAGCCGACAACTTTCTTAGGATACTTCATCCTAAGAAAGTTGTTGCTCTCATCGTACCCAACGGTGCCGAGGATGGACGGCATTGCCGAAAAAATAAATTTAAGCCGNGCTATTGGGATGGAACTTCATTTCAGAATCATACACGTTTTGTTTGATGAGGCCCTACAAGTTCCGCGTCTCTATGTGTCTTTGATTTCAGATTTTATGGTCATGGACTGGGTAGTTAATCTCAGCGAGATCTCGAATCTCGAAGCTTGGGAAAATATCGGTTCCAGATCTCGGCAGTAAATATCGGAGCCGATATTCTCGACGAGATTGGCCGAGATTTTGATATCGAAATCTCGGTGAGATAGCGAAATCTGGTTTTTGGACTTTTTTTTTTTGCCTTGATGGGAGGCTTGCTACTGAAAAAGGAAACGAATCCGACAAAGTAGTGGGTCCGCGAGATGCAAGGACAGTAGGTTTAGGGCGATGAAGCCGGTGGCCGAAAGAAAAGGCAGTGGTGGCGCTATGGCGGCTGCTGGAGACTAGATCTAGGGTTTTCTTATCTTAGAGAGAGGAAGGATAAATTTTTGTGGGTGCAGTCAAAGAAGAGAGAGAAGTAGATCAAAAAAGAATATGAGTGAGTGTATTTAAGAAGAGAGAGGAGATTAAAAAAGGAAGGTGCAGTCAAAGATGAAAAAAGAAAAAGAAAAAAAATATGTTATGATGCCTAAGACCAAGATATTTAGGTATGTAAAATACCTTTTTAATTAATTAATAGTTTTAGGTTAATTTAAATGTTTAGTTTCCACTTATCAACAATTGATCAGCCCTATTATTTTTATTTTGAGGGTGGACATCACATAAACGCAAATCTATATACATATAATATTCTAGATAATATAAAGACCGATATCTGACCGCGATAACCGCGATTTCAAATCTCGGTCCTTGAACAAAATTTGAAATTTGACCGCGATAACTACATAGATCGTGGTGGATCGGTCACGGTTTATCAAGTAGCACACGCTGCTCCCCTATGAAATAACAAAAACACCCCTACTATCACTTTAACTTATCTTCTTCCTCACATATTCCACTTTACCAACTTGTACTTTTAGCATTAATAGTTGTACATTTTCCTTTAATAATTGTACATATATCACAATCCAATTGGTTAATAGCTTAACGTAAACTGATGACACATGTATCTGACAGATACATCTAATATGACACAAGAGTAAGCACAAATAACGCTCATCGTTTCTCGAATTCTAAACATGGGTACATATAACTTCTTTAAGAAAAATATTTAATCTACAACTTTATATAATAACTAAAGTATAAAAACACTTATCAACTATAAAACTCCAAAAAAATTTAGCCGAAGTGTTATAAAGTAGCAGTAGTAGATTCCGGCTAACCCGCATTTCAGAAAGGTCGCCGGCGTCGGAAAGTTAGCCGGAGTGTTGTAACAGTAGAAGATTCTGGCGTGCAAAGGCGGTTACCGATGGCAGCTGTAGATCTACAAAAGGCGGATACCAATGGACGACTGGTGGTGGTGGAGTGGTGGGGTTGGTGGTGGCTGTGATTGAGTTGGAATTGGAGTGAGAGTGAGAGTGTTGAAATCTCTTATATAATAAAACAAAACCCCTAATGGGTACTTTGTCATTTTGAAAAAAAAGAATATTTCCTTATTGGGTAATATGTTAATTATTATTTAATTTATAAGTTTTTAAATTCGTTTTGTTGATATACTATACAAGTAGAAGATAAATACAAAAAATATAGATAAGATTTAAATGATTATCTTTAATCATAAAAAA
>LBNU01019582.1:0-11605 GCA_014162995.1 Artemisia annua
ATGATTAGGGTCTAATAACTATTTGTTGTAATTACCTTTATATTCGTGTTAAATGACCCCTAACTCATATTTTGATTGGAATAAAAGCTCATTTGCTTGAGGACAAGCAAATCCCAAGTGTAAGGGTATTTGATGAGACCAAAAGTGTTACGCTTTTAGGGGGTCATTTAAGCCCTAATTCGTATAAATGTGATCAAATATTGCCCTAAATCATTCCTTTTGTCATTTTAGGTACTTTTGAGAAGAATTCTGGAAAACATGCATATTCGGACGTTTTTGGAGCATAAAAGTGAAGAAAACGACAAAGTCTCAAAAGATGAAGATTTACAACCTGACAGCGTCAGAAGTCACAAGGTGACGCCGTCAGAAAGCCTTGACAAAAGAGTGGAATCCAATTTTCAAATGACGGGCCAGAGGATTTAACACCTGACGCCGTCAGGTGTTAGGAAATATAGGCCGTCAGGTTATAAATTAAAGAGTGACGGCCCAGAAGGTGTTATAAGGTGACGGTGTCAGAAGTGGATCTAGGCCATCCGAGAAACCTAATGGCGGCGAGCTGACGGCGTCAGCCCTTATAACCTGACGCCGTCAGAGTGTAAAATCTATATATAGATTTCTAATTTTCATTCATTAGAGTGGAACTTTGTGGAGAACTTTTAGGGCAAACCCTAAAGACATAATTTATTATCAGAGTGCATATCGATTTCCCTCAAACCAGCCCAAGTCCAAAGCAAGCTTCACCAAAGTCCAAGCAAAATGCTTTCATCAATTACCTGAGAAAAACATGCTTAAAAGTCAGCTTTCGCTGGTGAGTTCATAGAGTTTAATCATTCGAAATACTTACGGGACCTGAAGGATTTAGCGCTATGTGTATGACTAGGGCAGGCATAGACAATCATACTATACTTATCACAATTCCAAATCCATCACAATCATACTCATACTAGTTTACCACCTTTCTAGAAGGCGGAGGGTCAGGTGCGAGCAGGCCACATCTCGACGGTACACTAGCCAGGAACACTAACAGTAAGGAACCACCCATTACTGCCCCGAACTAGGCCGTAGTAGTGTATACTCCAAACCAGGGTTTCGCCCTAGTAGGTCGACAACTACCCGTCTATCCTAAACTAGCCCACACAATAGCAAAACAATTTATACCAGGTCCAAGAAATGGGTAGCATGTTTTCTCCCCCAAGTTTAGAAATCATTCAAAAATAAATGCGAGTAAAAGTGGGGCTATAAACTCACCTCGAAATAGCAAGCAATCAATACACGAGTAAGCAAAGAAAATTCGGCTAAGACTTCACAGCACTATGGACTCGTCACGACCTTCTTTCAAGTAGTATTATACTTTTGCTCAATACCCTTCTTAAATGATAATTATAATCCAATAATCCCAATGGTTTCTTTTACTTTTCCAAATAATCCTTTCTTTCTTTGAAAACGCTTTTAGTTCGCTTGCTATTCATTTTGGTATCCTTGTATCGAAGTGAGATCTCTTAAAAAAACGAGACAAAGTCTCGATCTTCTTGGCCTATAAGCCAAATATACTATCCATACATCCATACGGCCAAAACAATTAATAAGTCCACATAGGCATATAACCACATATAACGCACAACTTAAAACTATGCACATAGTGGTCAAGGTCAAATGAATGCCTTCATAAAATAAATAATGTCGTCTCACTGAGGTGCGATGGCTTATCCAAATTGTACTTGAAATCCAACCATTCACGTATTACTTATGTACTCCCAAGTTAATATCACGTACGTACAAGTCATAGATGACTTCTTCGTCATTTAAGTTGTAAGTATTACATGGGCCCTTATTGGACCTCATCAGCCCAATAAAGCTCCAACGTAATATTACACGACTTATTAACGTTAAGCCTCAATCCGAAACTTTATACAATTTGGTCAATCAACATATTACTCGACAAGACGTCGGGTTGAAACTAGTTACTATAATGCTACTCGAATATTTAATAGTCCCATGCCGAAAGATTATTTGCTTTCGGGATCCGTTATTTTGGTCCGTACGTCCAAATATTTCCTTTATCGTTTATGGTCTATTGTACGTTATGCTTTAATAAGCGCATCGATAAATATAATTTCTAACGATTTAATTAGTATCGTTGCGTATATTATTATATTCGTTTATTATCCTTATGTATTATGTAAGTTCAGTATATGTGCATCTATATATGTGCTAGCAATCTATGACTTATAGTACTACAAGTACACTTCCAAACTACTAATATTTAGTCTTGAACATAACGATCTCTAACGAATCTTAACATATTCACAGTCACGTGTCCGGTCATGCCCTCTCGTTGCACATTAACTAACTCAAGTCCAATGTCCAAATGAATCGCCATCGTCAAACGTCAATCAAGACTAAAAAAGTCAGATGACCTCAAATGCCAAACAATATCACACAAAATATATATCCATGTCCATTATATACTCCAAACACCAATCAATTCGAGTGTCTAACGACACTCTGTCTAAATCCTATCTCCGTTCCACTAAAATATTCAACCTTATAACTCCGACAATGCCATCCAAACACAGGAAACAAAACGTTAGCTTACAAGCTGATATATATACAACTTATTCACTCAATTTCACAAAATAATACTCCATAACCACCAAAATACTCGTTTTCACATAAAACTATAGTTTGCCGTTACACATATCGTATTATCCCATCTTACCGTCAATGTTTACATAATCACTGTAATACACATAAACATATACCACAAGCCCTTCTAGTCACAATATTCCACATTTTACCAATGTTTCCGACAACTTAACTATTTTAGCCAACTTTCAAGTTGTTATCCGACCACAATTCTACATATTACCATATTCGTCACAATATCACATAACACGCCAAAACCGGGCCTACTAACATCATACACGTACCAAGTAAACAACCACAAAATGCCACAGGACTAAGCCGATGCCCTCTAGGCCCGGTGACCTTGGGAAAGCGAGCCCAAACCTTTCGGCAAGGCCTTAGGTGCTCGACTTACTCCAACCTCCCTTAGCTTACCAATCTTGTTCCAACACCTACCCAATCATTACCAATCATGCTAGGAAACATACCCACAACCAATATCATCAAAATGGGTCAACAAACAAAACACAAATGCGGCGTGGGACAAACCCACGTGTGACCACGAATTCGAATCACTCACTTCTCTAAACCGATACCAACTGTCTTTCATTATGTTTTTATTAACCAAACGTATTAAAACATCAAACCCACCTTAGTTTTACCACAAACTTTACAAGAATTCGTGGGTTTGACTGTAACAAAGTCAAACTTCCAAGAATACTTACCACTTTCCTTTCTTCAACCAAAAGAATTTCAACAACACAAAGTGATGATAACAAAGATAACCCACGATTTAAATGGTTTTACGTTTTTGGTCGTTTTGATGTTTATAAAAATTATATAGCAATGATTGGAAATGGCATGAGGATGTGTTTTTTGAACTTGGATGATCAAGAAATAGGTGTGTGGTGTGTTGTGTGTGTGGCCGCGCGCAAAGAGAAGTGAGAAGGGAATAGGGTTTTGTTTTTGTTATAGAAATGATATAGGGTGTTTATGTACGTTATAGTTTGAGCAACAATTGGCAAAAATGGTCCCCCTTTAGTTGTTAGTTTAGGTTTTAGTTGACATAAGGGAGCCCAAAATTTTATTTTTCCCAACTTACCCCAAACATATTTTGAGTTCATAAGTCAGCCGTAGCCACCAAAATCGTTTTTAAGTACACACCACGTGTTTTACAATAAATTCCCAATTATTTCCAAAAGTTCTTTTAAATAATAGACCAATTAAGAAAATATTTTTACGACTCGGGTAAACTAAGTGAATTTTTATGTCAAAAGATTCTCAATCGTTACTTGTCCAAAAATACGTTTCATTAGGATTTCTAGTGCCAAAGTCAAATAGTGCCTAACGCGAAGTACTCAAATAGCCTAATTATTACTCAAAACGATAAACGTTTGATATAAATTCAACTTTCTAATCCAAATTCCTCAAAATCATTTTACTTCAATACTCGGGTTTAGAAAAATAGTAATGCGGAAGTTTTTAAAGTCACCCAAATTTACCAGTTGTCACAGCATGTGAATCTAAAGAAGATCTACATAAGGCGTACGGAAAATGCAATGACATTCCACAAGAAAACCGTGCTCAAATAGAAACTTTTTTAAACGAAGAATCTACGAAAGATTACGAGATGCATAATGCTCTATTTACAAAGGTGGGGAAAATACAAGAACAAATCAATGCTAAGTATATTTGGCTCTATGAAAAATGCACTTAGGACGATTGTGTTATAAATTTCGTATTGTAGTTAACGAACACTATAGCTAACGAACCAACGAGGTGCGAAATGCTATTCTTAGGCGACTACGGACCGAACAAGAAGCGGAGCTCCAACTGGTTAACAATTTGTTGGCTGAGAAGACTCGTTATATGCTCCATATGCGTAGCCTTGGTGAAGAGGTAACCAGGATGCCTTCATTGCCTCTCGACCAGCCAATTAACAGCTTTGGTCCACAAACTCTGCTAATGTCTGAGGAATCAGATATGCGTATCTCAAACGCCTTGAAGGGCTTTAGGGAAGAAGTGGAGAAAACCATAAATGAGAAGCAAGAGTTGATCAACAATTACCAAGCAATATGAAAGCTCGATTCATGTTTTTAATTTCCGCATTGTAATTTTAGTTTCGTACGTTTACGTTTTAATTTATGCAAGACAAAAATACATCGTTGGTCCCTAAACTTTCCATGAAACATCACCATGGCCCCTAAGTTTGCAAAATCATCGCCAAGCGTCCAAAACTATCGATTTTGAGGCCGAATGCGTCCCTTGATCCATAATGGCGTGGTCAACGCTCAGTTTTGGTTATTTTTCCAAGGCCAATAAAGTCCAACCACATTTATAACTAGCGTATGGTTAATGTCTAACACAACATTCTATTAAATTCTATAAAATCCTAAACTATCAGCAACGCAGCACACATACATTCAATCAAAATAACTAAGAATGGCACAAAACGATAAGGGGAAGGCTTTGTACAGTGGGTTGAGGAAAGAGGATTGCTCAAAGGAAGACCGTTTGGGCGTTGAGAAGGAAGAGGTTGCTGACAATGTGTTTCCAAAGTTTAATGATTTGGAAACAAGGATTACAAAACTTGAAGCTGTGTTTAAATATCTAAAGGAAAGGAAGGAAATGAAGGAAAATGGTGATAGGGAAAGTTGTGGGTCTAGCTAAGTGTATGTTTAGATGATAGTGAAGTTTGTAATGGTTGTCAACATGAGATCAATCAATAAAAATTTAGGTTTTAAATAAATGATAGTGTTTGGCAATCAATATTTTGCTTCTTGTTGTTAATTCTTTAGTTTCACTTTTACAAGTCAATTTGGCAGTTTGATTATTAGATGTCTAAGTAATTAAACGATTTGCCTTTTTGACTATAGTGGGTGTTTGGATTAGCATTTGCATATTCGAGTTACATGTTAAAATATGTAAAGCATTTGTATTTTGAACACATGTAACCTTTTACAATTACGGGGTATGGTTTGAACATGGGTTCATTGATGAGACGAAAAGTGTTACGCTTTTAGGCGGTCATTTAAGCCCTAATTCGTATAAATGTGATCAAATATTGCCCTAAATCGTTCCTTTTGTCATTTTAGGTACTTTTGAGAAGAATTCTGGAAAACATGCATATTCGGACGTTTTTGGAGCATAAAAGTGAAGAAAACGACAAAGTCTCAAAAGATGAAGATTTACAACCTGACGGCGTCAGAAGTCACAAGGTGACGCCGTCAGAAAGCCTTGACAAAAGAGTGGAATCCAATTTTCAAATGATGGGCCAGAGGATTTAACACCTGACGCCGTCAGGTGTTAGGAAATATAGGCCGTCAGGTTATAAATTAAAGAGTGACGGCCCAGAAGGTGTTATAAGGTGACGGCGTCAGAAGTGGATCTAGGCCATCCGAGAAACCTAATGGCGGCGAGCTGACGGCGTCAGCCCTTATAACCTGACGCCGTCAGAGTGTAAAATCTATATATAGTTTTTTAATTTTCATTCATTAGAGTGGAACTTTGTGGAGAACTTTTAGGGCAAACCCTAAAGACGAATTTTCTGTACTTTTTAGGGTTTCCAACCCTTGGAACCCTCATGCTTAATTAAAGATAAGTCTTCACTTTAATTCAATCAATATGTCTATGTGTTGGTTGATTATCTCTTTTGCTTGTCTTTTAATTAACATGTGTAGCTAAATTCTCTAGTGTTTGCTTAGATCTAATGAAACCTAACTATTAATTATTGGTTGATTGGTGTGTGTTGTTGTTTGTTGGGATGATTGTTCCATCAATGTTAGGCTCAAGAAAACTGGCCAACCTCCTTTATGGTAACGTGCTTGAACGTCTTGGGAAACATGTAGCCAAGGCATACTAGGCTATTAAGGTAGTATTTAACGCATGAGCCACTGTTTACAACCCCTATGGTTGTGCCGTGCATGGCATAGGGCGAGATAAGAGCTCATAGAATTGGAGAGATATGTATGCCACTCCATGAGTTATTAGGAATACACCCTTCATCCACACAAGTAACACACATATCAATTAACCGGTAAAAGATAGTTAGGGAGTAATGAAATCTAAGTAAACACAATTTTCTCCATATTGTTTTCACAACCACAATAGTTTAGATATTTATTTTATTTTAATTTGCATAAGTAGTAAACTTGGGTTAGTTGACTAGCAACTAATTCCGCCCTTCCTCTATAAACCGAGATTTTACTTGCTTTCAAAAAATTATAAAAATACAAAAAGAATCTTCCTTCCACCTTTAGACCTATTAGAGTAGTTTTTCTATCCTAACGAACACTATTCCCTATGAGAGAACGATCAATCCCCCGTACTTACCACTATCCTATACTACATCGGTCAGGTACACTGCCTGGTGGGGTTGTAAGCCTCTTGAGATCCCTCGAGAGGTAAAACCTGTTGTAAAGTCACAAAACCACGCATCAAGTTTTTGGCGCCGCTGCCTGGGAATAGTTATTGTTTAGGTAGAATTTTTATTTTATTAGGTATACTCATTAGAATCCTTTCTAGCGAGATTTTTATTTTTCTAGGATTTTCTTTAGTCTATCTTTTTCTTCGTGTTTTTGTTCATAATCTTTACCATCCGCCATCATGGAAGGTGGTAACATCCTAGATCCCAACAACCTAATTCAACCAAACCACCCACCACAACCAAACCAACCTCCTAGACCCCGCACCTTAGGAGAGTATTCCCGACCTAGCCACCTTGGCTATCGAAACACCATTGAGCTCACTCAAGGAGCCAATGTAACTCCCTTGCGATCCGACACCATCCGGTTGGTGCAAAGCGGATGCGCATTCCATGGACTTCGTTCCGAAGATCCAAACCAACATCTCAAGGATTTCCTCAAAATCGTAGATTCCATAGACCTTGATGTTGCAACTCGAGAGACGACCCGATTGCGTCTCTTCCAATTCTCTCTACGGGACCAAGCTAGTCAATGGCTTGAGCGACTTCCCGCAGGATCCATCACCTCTTGGGACGATCTCACAACTCGTTTCCTTGCTCAATTTTTCCCACCGGGGAGAACTACCAAACTAAGAAAGGATATCTTAATGTTTGAGCAACGTTGAGGCGAAACTCTCTACGGAGCATTGATTCGATTCAAAGACTTACTCCAAAGAGTTCCCCATCACGGCATCAACCTCTGGCTTCAAATGCAAATCTTCTATGACCATGTTGACTACCACGCCAAACGTGCCATCGATCAAGCAGCCGGGGGCAAACTGCGTGATAAGAGCGCCGAAGAATCATGGGAAATCATTGAGGAGCTCGCATCCGACGATGATGAATTATGGCAAATTTCCCACGAAGTGCACGCAGCAGTAAGCACATACGCATCACCCAATAAAGCCAAACAAATCACCGAGGGAAGCATTAGTGAGCTTGAAAAAAGGGTTGAATACCTTATGGAAAAACGGAAGAGGCACTTGAGCCTACAAAGAGCAACCGTCAACTCAGTTTCATGCTCTGGGCATACTCCATTATCCGAATCACCCCTTAGGGAAGACACTAAGCCCTTCCATAGGTACACTCGCCCAAGCTCACCACCTCAAGAGCTTAGCCCCACATTCGAAACTCAAATGAGAGAATACATGTCAAAACACTCCGAACGACTGGCCACGTTTGAAGAAGCCATGTACAAACAAAAGGAAAGGATGGATGAGAAAATGACGGAAATGATGGGGCTTTTGCAAAAGTATGCGAAGGCAAAAACTCCGAGTAAGGTATTACTGCGAAAGAAGGCCGAAATACCTAACGATAGAATGGTAAACACCATTTCCGTCATCCGAGGGAGCGAGGGCGGAAACCCGGAGAGAAGGGTAGCTATGGAGGTTAACAAGATCGACCTCGTCCCATTTGACGAGGAGGACACCAATGACGGCAAATGCAATTCCGGGGACAAGGAGGAGGCGCTCCCCGATGAGTGCCAAAAAGTAGAAACACCAGAGTCCCAGCAGGTTAGGCATTACCTAAGGCACGAAATAAATAAAGAAACCATAACCGATTGGGTGCAGAACTATCGACGTACTCATCTACCCCATAAAGAAAAGGGTGAGACAAAACCAGACAACGAATCTGACGCCCTACCCGGAGGTCAGCTTTATGAAAGCCTCATAAGACAAAAGCTAGTCGCAAAGCAAGAGTTCCACGGGGTATTTGAAGTACCATGCCGGATTGGGAAACTCAAATTCTTAGATGCGGTAGCTGACCAAGGTTCCGATGTAAATTTGATGCCATTCTCCGTCTATGTTCAACTAACGAATGAACAACCCTCAATGACTCGTACCAAACTTTCTTTTGCAAAACATTCGTATGAGTACCCCTTAGGAGTCGCGGAAGATGTGTTAGTTAACGTTGCTGGATTCATGTACCCGGTCGACTTCATGATCGTTGAGAGAGGTGAGGCAAATATGCCAATAATCCTTGGATCACCATTCCTTGCGACCACGAAGGCAAAAATCGATTACGAGAGCAATACTATCCGAATCAAAAAGGGGAAGAAAACAATAAGCTTCGCGACAATTCCACGATATATAAGAGAAGCTAACCTACGGATGAAGGGAGAAGCGAATCCCGGTGCACTCCAAGGTAATGTTAAGAAGAAGATCCTTGCATAGGAAGCTAGGATTAAATATTATGGGGAAAGTAAGAGGGAAGAATGTAGAAATGATGAAGAGAATTCCTTGGGTGATAAGAAGCATATCGACAACAACATTGGATTCACGGAAGGAGACTTAGTTCTCCTAAGGCACTTAGAAACTAAGACATCAACCGACGAACCGAGTCCTTGGTGGTACGGACCATTCACAATTAAAAACTTATATGAGGACGGGATGGCTAGCTTGATTAGTAAGAGAGGGGGTGAAGTCACCGCGAGTGTAGAGCGATTGAGGTATCATAACCCGGGCGATGGGGGTTACATCTATCAAGGTTACGTCATAATGAGAGATGAAGTCACGTAACGTACGGTGACTTTGAGTCTAGCTACAAGACTCGTAAATAAAGAAAAGCGCTTCTTGGGAGGCAACCCATGTTTTGTTTGTTTTTGTGTGTTTATTTGATTTTATTTGTTTCCGTATGTAAGTTATATTTCTTGTTAATGATTCATGCTTCAAACTAAATTGTGAAAATGCTTTATTTTGTTTTTAACTTCGTCTTAACTACATATAAAGGTATTTTGCAAAAGCTAAGTGTAAGGGAAATCCAAATCGGTTTATATAGAACGAATGAACATGAATCATAACAACGAAATTATCATACATATTAGTACTTGTTTGAGTCAAATGCTTGTATCGAGTCATAATGAATTTTTGCAGGAATTCCAGGAAGTAAGATTTAGATTTTCCAGAATTTTTCCCGGAAGCTTAACATGAGAAATTCTGTCAGAACTTTCTGACGGCGTCAGGGTTAACACCTAACTTCGTCAGGTTACAATTTTCTGCAATTTTTGAAAGTTTTGTATTTTTCCGAAAAACTAAAAAGTTTTGTCAATTCTTTAACTTATAATCTCCAGGAATTCTGCAATATATTCATTCCACAAGCATTATATCTTATTATGTAGATTTTACCGCCGATTTTACGCGAGGTTGGCCTTTATCTTTTTCAGGTTAACAGGTTATTTTGGACAAGAAGACGTTTATTATTTTGGAAGGGAAGCTTTGAACGTTCGTCTATCTTGGAAGAAGATCTAACCATGTTACATCATTATCCACAACAAACGATTCAGGGGAGTATTTGATTTCATTCTGTCATCTTATTTACTTTTACGTCTTTTATTTGAACATTGGGGACAACGTTCGGTTTAAGTGTAAGGGGGTAAATGAAAGCACCGTTGAGAATATACTTATGATTGATGTTTTGCTTTGTTTGATAGTAAATTTGTAATAAAACCAAGAAAAATATTTGTTAGGGCAATTTTAGCGCCAATTTAAAATTTTTTACAACATTTAGAAGTGAAACCTTGATCTTAATGAGCGTCTCATGGATAGGAAATTGTATGACTAGCACAAAACCGTACCACTAAAAAATTTTCCACCCCAAATATGTGAGGTTCGCCCCTAGAATTGGTAGGAAAAGCATCCATCTTTGGTGCTATGATGTGAGTACCGGTAGTATTTAGATTCTAGAACTTGCGTTAGGACCATCTCAAATCCACAAGTGAGACTACATTCGTGTAGTTAAGATTTACTACATGATAAGAGGCATTAGGATTAACCCATTGTTTTTACACACGTATATTTGTTATAATTACATTGACTTCATTGGTCAAGTAATTCTCCCACACCCTTTGCGTTGTATCCTTTTTTGGTACACGATACCCCTAGTACACCCTTCCGAGCCTATCCTTTCGTTTCGACCTTTGAGCATCTTACTCAAAGTGAGAATTTGTTACACCCCACTAAATGTACACCCAAATCGCCTTAACCTACCTTGTATGCACCCACCTTTGGTGCATTATTGTGAAAACATTTGTTAAACCCTTTGTTAATTATCCGGTCAATTACATGGTTGCTAAGTTAAGTCATATCCTTGTACATGAAGTAATGGGGAAGAACAACATTATTACCCCCATACGTGCTAAATATTTTTAAAAGTACTCCAAGTTTTTCGATTATCTTAATTCGAGTCATTAGAATAGTGATTGTAAAGTTATGTAAAGATTCAAGTGTAAGGGGGATGCAAATCCCCTATGATGTATTATTCTGGATGGTAGGGCAAGAGTGTATGAAAAAAAATCGAAAAAATCAAGAAAAATACAAAAAAAATGTGAAAAAGAAAGAAGAAAAACATACGGACTACCATCCCGTTTCCTTTTATGTTCCTTTTTAGTTTTTGTTATTTCATTTTTAGACTAAGATTGAGTCGAGTCTTGACTTAAGCAAAGATGTAGAGTGCATGTATTTGATCATGATAATTAACTTGCCACCATTAAAATACCCTTTATTCCAACCAAACCGTGTT
>LBNU01019582.1:11744-34544 GCA_014162995.1 Artemisia annua
AAGTAGTAAACTTGGGTTAGTTGACTAGCAACTAATTTTGTCCTTCCTCTAGAAACCGAGATTTTACTTGCTTTCAAAAAATTATAAAAATACAAAATGAATCTTCCTTCCACCTTTAGACCTATTAGAGTAGTTTTTCTATCCTAACGAACACTATTCCCTGTGAGAGAACGATCAATCCCCCGTACTTACCACTATCCTATACTAATCGATCAGGTACACTGCCTGGTGGGGTTGTAAGCCTCTTGAGATCCCTCGAGAGGTAAAACCTGTTGTAAGGTCACAAAACCACACATCATTCATCAAATGTTAAGTGGCCACTGTGTTTGGTTTTGCTGATACAAAGGTGTGATCGATTGTGGTGAGTATACCATCACATTTAGCATTTGGTTAGTTTGACTTTTTAAAGTTCAACGACTATCTAATATGTACAGACATAAAATATAACGTATAAGACAACATGAAAATGACTTAAAACATTGACTTTTTAGCATTTAGCATTTGGTTAGTTTGACTTATAGTAGTCAATTGGGGAAACAATATCTGATACAACATGAAAATGACTTAAAACATTGTCTGATACAAGGTTCTACTGATAATTAACAAAAAAATGGAAAAGACTGATAAATCTTCTAACGATGTACATACTGGAAACTGGATGATCAACATAAAAAAACATTCATCCTCTCACTGATGATCAAACTGCAAATGTGCCTGGAAAAACAAATATCCAAACACCAAATATTCAAGTTAGATAAGGTATAGTTGCTGTAACATAATATAAAACACAATCCATGCAATTCAAAATTAAAACCTTACTTAGGATGGCTTGTTGGCAAAAAGGGCTAGTACGCAGTTGGTAATCTTTTCACTGCTTCTTAAACGTTTTTTAACACCACTAGGCACAAGATCACAAGCACCAGCACCATCAACAATGTTTTCACCATCCAAACCATGAAATTCAACCATTATAGCTTTCCCGTTCCCATCAAAACCTCGCTTATAAATTTTTACAACTTCCTCGCCCTTTTCCTATTGCAAAATGTCCTCTTCCAGAATCAGCTTACCATTTCCCTTATTTTTTATCCTTTTGTCATGGATAACTTCTTTTTCCTGTTGGATAACAATACCACCCTGCAATTTGTTTTTTCTATACTCTTCCATTTATGGTGAGTCCTAAAAGGTCTCTAACTTGACATTCTGAAGTTAGCATCTTCCTTTACCCAACCCACAACCTGAAAACCAATGTTTTCCAAGTAAAATACTGCTAACATCTGGGGCCTGTGAATAACAAATATATCAACTGACTCATGTGTTTCCGCAAACTCATATAGCTTAAGGACATCATAGTCCCTATAAATCAATTGCAAACCATTTTCTAGCGATTTATTTGGATCATAGAAAAACACCGCCCATTTTGGTTCCTTAATCTCTGATAATAGATTATCTAGGGTTGAACTAAAGATATCCCTATCATAGCTAAAAGCACTAGCATTAATAATGGATTCTCCTTCATACCTTAGTGAAATGAATGATTTTTCTATGTATCGGGTATTATGAAACTTTTGAGGGTTTAGTTGGTCGGGTCATTGGGTCGGGTTTATTTGGTCGTAACCCAAACCAAAAACTTAAGCGTATTGGAGAAGTTTTGTCTAATTTCGCAGTTGGTCCCCAACCTTGCCAAGCTTGCTGTTTGTATACTTAAATTTCCTGCCATTTAATAACTTTACTCTTTATGTCACATTTTGTCCTTGAATTTGTAACATCATCGGTTCAGTTGATATTTAAGGGGCCATACCCCAAACGTTTTGCAATCCAAACACACAATTTACTTACTTCCCAAACCTAAAACACATAAAAAAAATGTAAGATTACCCACTCCTTGGTGAACTAGCATCCGCCGCCGGCTCTCATGAACTGTTTGGTAGCATTGCTATGTACTATCAAGTATCAAAGCGAGAACGACAAAGATATACATCTTGCAAAAGGACTCCGTAAGTGTTATGTGGATTTGGTTCATGTCACCAAGGCAACCCAAGAATTTATGTCTGAAGTTGAAGGATGGCGTACTTCCCTTATGTCGTGGAGGCTTTTACAAGATCTTAAAAAGATTCAAAAGAAAAATGTGATCAAGGCTATGGAGATTAACAGGTTGATTACCGAAACCCATGCTCAGGTGAGGGACATGAACAACTTCATTGATTTTCTTAGGAAAACCTAGTTTTGTTGTTAACCAGTGATGGAAGCACATTAAGTGTGTAATGAATGTTGTCTTTTGGGGCCTTATGAAATATGTATTTTGCTTAATCATGTATCTCATCTATGTTATCTACTGAATGATGATCTCTTTACAATTATCCGGTTTTGTTTTTGTGTTTTTCTTGCTTTTTTTGCTTAATGACATTGATGTTAGATGTTTGGTCCTTGGTGAAACAGTGTAAACATACAAGGTTCTTAGTATTCGTCCCTTAGCACGTGTTATGGTTACCATAAAGTGTATGGATATATTTATAAGTACGCTAGTTTTTTTACCACAAGTATCCCAAAATTCTTATTCAAAAAAGTGTAGTATACAAATTGGGTAAATTTGCTTATCAATTAGTAAATCTAGATCTCGTAAACAGATCAAATTATCTAATTGTCAAACCGTTTGACATAATAAGGGAAGGTGTCACAAGGAACAAGTTCCACAAACCCCAAAGGAATATAACATACGAGGAAGAAAAAGGCATTTTTGATGGTAGAAGGCAGCAAGTATGCAAATATTTAGCATATGATTAAAATACCGAAGTATTGTGTTTACATTGGATATGATGTATGCATATTTTATTATTTTTTCAGTGGATGTATGAAGAGGAGATAAGACCGACTATGGAACAAGAGTTTCTTGAATCTCTGTTTTTGCAAGAAGATGAACATAAAAGGTTGGATCAAGAAAAAGAACAGTTTTTTGAGAATGTACAAATTACAACTTGAACATGAAAGAGCAAGACAAGAAGCAATAAAGGAAGCAACTGAAGAGGCAGATTTTTTGAGAGACTATGGACTGGATGTAGATTACACCATGTTTATTGACAAAAAAATTGTTGTCTTAAATGGATTTAGTTGTTTGACCTAAATGGTCCTAATATGCAATAGTCAAAAAAATTTGGGTCTAGTAATGTACGCATTTATGTTAACTTAAATGTATATGTACTTTTGTTTAACAACCACATTGTACCATATTATTTTCATTATTTTTTGCCTATGAATTGCATTATATAAGACCCCAAGTATCATCAACCCTTTATCGCATCAATTGTTTTTCACCATGGATGCACAAAATGGTTGTCAAATGGTCTACCTTGACTGTTGGGTTGAAAGTGAAAACAGGGCTGGCTTGTACTCATTTCATGTGGTATACTTGTCCAAGCTGCCTTGGTATGTAGCTTTTTTTTTTTTTTTTTTTTTTTTTTTTTTTTTTTTTTTTTTACGATGATTTTCGACCTTTTGGCTGACTAATCCACGGGGTTTAACACAAATGTTGATCTGACTAGATGGCGCATAAGTAAGTGTTGTAAAATATATCACCTTTCTGGTTTATTCTAATCTGTATTTTCTGATAAATCGGGCGACTGACATTCCCCAAGTGAACAACCAATCTCCCCCGAGTCTTGCCTATACTACAATAAAACGATTAGGTATTCTGCCTAGGAGGGTTGTAAAACGTGTGCCTTACAAACCCCCCCCCCCCAACTGTATCAGCTATTGGCATAACGGGCTATACACAACAATAATAACAATTATTAATCTACAGTTGGCTTGCTTATGATCAACTTTACATGAGGTTGATCATGATAGATACAAAAATTAAAAGAAATAATTTAAACAAGCCAATATGAATTATTAAATATGATATTCAATTTCGGTCTATTATCTTGATCTCGTGTACAAAGATTTGTAAGGTGGGCTTGAAGTGTATGTCGAATTAAGTTTAAAGGTTGAAAGAATGAATCTTTTAGTCTTTTATATTTAATTGAAAGCAAGTAAAATCTCGGGGTTTTAGAAGAGTTGATTATAAACTAATATTAACCTGAAAAAAACAGAAAATAGATGACAAATAAAGTAAACTAGAAAACTATAAGGTGCGGAGGCGTATTTACCTAGGATGCACTACTCCTTGCTCGCTATCCAATTCTACCTATTGAATTGTCACGTCCTTGTCAACGTAATGTGAAGTATTCCTTATTACCTATTGCGGGTTGGTTAATCTTACGTCTATGAACTAGTGTAAGTGAGTGAAGCCTATCTGAATATCAATAACTCACACAATAACTAATCCACGCAATAAACATCCTTCATAGCTAATAACCTAGAGATAAACATTAAATAGACACGTTTTAGTGGACGTTCAAGCTACCCAAATGCTATATAACTAGATTTTCAACTCCTAGCGTACACACATTAATCAAGAGACAGTAGGAAGCAAGAATGATAAACTACAAGTAACTAGACTTATTGGATCTGTCACGCCTTAGTTGATAAAGATAAATACAACCACCAATAAAAAAACAATAAAATCTAATTAATCATTAACAAGTTTCATACAATCTTTAAGTAAACATTAGATGAATTAATTAAGCATAATATCAATTGAAAACTATCAACAATGATAATTATTGAAGACATAATTAACATAAAATCAATACATAAACCATTTCAAGATGGATATGAATTGTGTATGCTTCATCCTTGTTGACTCACTATTATACAATTGCATTCTTACTGTCTTTTTCATTAACAACACAAGACGAAACTTCATCAATGAGTATTTGGATAAGTCATCTTAGAAAATTAGACTTCCGACTATTATTATCACAGTAATATATAGTGTATAATATTTAAACAATTCCGGTCGGCGAGTAAAGTCATCAATATATTGCGTGCCCGTCTAAAATGAACTGTGGCATATACCTAAACATATCATCATCAGATTCTATTACTTCATCCTCATCAGACTCACCAAACTCATAACCCCCAAGAGATGCAAACAATCCTATAGTCTCTCCCATGCATACTACATTGGAAAAACTACATTTCCAAACGCAAAGTTGGAGAAAAAATGGCTCCTATATAGTTTTTGGCAGCAGCTAACCATTTACAAACCCTACCAAAAATAAAATGTAGCCCATTATCAATCAATAAAATCTATCAATTTTATATCTATAAACTAGCACGAATACCCGATCATCATCAATCATCATTCAATAATATTGATGATTTATTATTAATGAGTTACGTTTATTGTTAATGATGTGTATCTTTATTAAATACAACATTAATATGTACTCGACGTTATTTACCCAAAGTATTTATGAGTTATGTTTATTGTTACTTAATCATGTTATAAAAGACAAAACATAAATGACAATATATTTCATCTTTTGTTTTAAAAAAGGGAAAAACCGAATATGTATCGTTTATTGTGGTAACAAGTATCGGTACCGGAATTCAGACTTCGATACAGTACCGGTACACAATTTTATGCTTAAAAAAAATTACAGTACCAACAATTTGGTACTAATTCGGTATGGGATTGATACCGAGCTAATCACTATATATGAGTAATCTATGGTAAAAGCAAAAATGCCAAACAATTCAAAATAAGAAAATGACTCGCGTGATTCTCGTATTAGATTGGATCGATTCAATTTTTTTTGGTTGGTTGCATGTTAAAATGAAGAGTTTAATTGAATTAGGGGTTAATTTTCATTGTTTTTTTTAAAAAAACTTAGAGGATGCAAAAGTTTAAAACTAAATAAGTTCAGGAGCTAAATATACATTTAACAAAGTCTAAGAAAGGTGTTTTGTAGTTTCTACCAAATGTAATGTAAATGAAGAGTACATTTGAAGATAACAAATGTTATTATTTAAATTTCTTAGTCAAGAACGATACATCAAGACAAATTTCCTTGTATTATAATTGATATATTAGATATCACACGTCCAAAAAAGACTATTAGTCATACACTTAGGGAGTTTATTGATGTTACTTGAAAATTAATATAGAATATAAGTTCTACTATTAATTAAAACACGTAGCACGATTCTTTTCAATATTCGAACAACTCATAAGCTCGCATATTTCCTCCAGTTCTAGCACTTTGGAAAGTCGGCTGGCGGTGGTGGCAACGTTGGTTCAGGCGTACCACCATTCTCGACCAAGAAAGCCATTGCCAAACCCCATGGCAAATGTACATCCAAATGGCAGTGAACATACCATACACCTATACATATTTCATTTTATCAGTCAACAAGAAACTATTCAAGATATGGTTACGAATCGATAAATTAATAGAATCATGCATGATTAAGAAATGTGGCAATGAAAATGAATAGTTTACCTGGATTATTAGCTCGGAATCTAATCACAGCCCAACCACCAACTGGAACACCAAACGTGTTACGTTCTTGTGGATTTACCAGATTGAACTTTTGGGTGTCGGTCGTTGGATTATAGTTGCCAAAGCCTTGAGCCAGCACGTAAAAGTTGAATCCATGCAAATGCATGGGATGATTTCCAACACCAATCAAGGCCGTGTGTTTGAAACACCACTTGAACCGTAGCATTAAACTTGACTCTCTTCACACTTGTTGACTTTGGTGCAAACAAAATATTCTGATTGAAACTGTTGTTGACGTCTGTGTAATTGAATATCAAAGGTGGGGTGTCCGGGAAATCTTTTGTGTAAACACCACTTATGTTTCTAAAAACGGCTTCCAAAAGAGATACTTGGGATGGTAAAACAAATGAACGATTGTTCATGCTTGATGACAATCGTTGTCCAAAGAACCCTGAACAATTTTGGTTGGAATTACAAGGTGTTAAACCGAGACCGAGGGTCATAAACATGTTTTCATCCACTGTTTGTGGAACAGGTGACCAGAAGGGGCTAGTCACAAGAGAGGTTAAGTTGCTAGAAAATGAAAAAGCTGTGGTTGTGTCATTAAAAGCAGGTATAACTGGAAGAATTGGTCGTGTTGCTTGTCTAGCGTTTCCGTAAGCAATGATTCCAGTAGTGGTGTTTTGATTGAATGGAACACCGACCGCAGTAGCATATGGACTAGCCGTCATGTAATATAGTCCTGGAGATTGGTTTGCAGTCATCAAGACATCGTGAGTTTGGCCTGGACCAAGGACAAGAACATCAGTTTGGAATGGGTTTGTGTAGGCTGCATCCGCTCCAACCACCGTCATGCTGTGGTTGGCTATCTTGAAAAAGAATTGAGTATTGAGGGCTGCGTTGATTATTCTCAACAAATATGTTTTTCCTGGCACGACATTTAGCCTGTATGTGTCTTACGTAATTCAAACACAAAAATTAAACAAGATAACACTAATTATTTGCCAAATATATTAAGTAATGTTCTAAATGTTGTGATAACTAGGTGCTGATGTACTTACGTACTGTTTGAGACACAAGAGTTAAACAAATCACCGGGCCAACCATTGAACGTATAAGCATCAGCGTCAGCTGGAGCGCCACCACTGGCTAGTGCAGCATTTTCAACATCAATAGGGTTAGCATTCCACCATTCTCCTGTAAAATTTTATTGTTTCATCATATATAAAGTAAGTAGAATAAATAAATTAAACATGCATGGAATATATGAAATAGAATAAGATAAGGTACCTAACATAATAGTTTCTTCACGAAAGGGTCTAATGAAAGGGTACTTTTGACCGTTACGTGGCCGAATGATTAGAGCACCATAAACAGTAGCACGGAGCCATTGAACATGTGAATGCCACCAAAGTGTTCCCACTTGTCCTGCGAGATTAAACATGTACGTATAGTTACCTCCGGGCCTGATTGGGCACTGAGTGATGAACTCAGGACCATCTGCCCATGGAGTTAACCTTTGGAACACTCCATGCTTGCATTACAATGAGAACGAATACTCGATATAACTACATATACTAACTTTTCCACTAAGATTCGTAAGAGCATATACTAGCGTGTTAAATGTAGACTTTACCAATGAATAGTAAGGTTATAAGGAGATCTGTTAAAGGCGTGAACAATAAGTGTATCTCCCTCTTTAACGCTCAAAGTTGGGCCCGGAAGGTTTCAGTTAACTGCAGTAATGACTTGATTTTGACATAATCGATTCACCATTAAGTTCTCCACCTGTTAAGGAAAACAACATTAAATCACTTTAGCAATTAAGGCCATAGTTTTGAGTATCTAAAAGAGACACGAGAAAAGAAATGGATGCTTACAACAAATGAAGTCTGCAGCAGAGGATGTACGCAAAGACAAAGAGAGTAAGGCTACAACGAATCCAAACACAAACACGGAGCTGGATGCCATAGCTCGAGAGAGCTAACAAAAGAAATACGTATGTGTATGAGAGCTAGTTCAATTCTTTGATAAATTATTGTGACTGACTTGGTTGTGTCGATAATCTTAGGTGTACATATATAGCTAGAGATCGACAAGGAAAAAAAGGAATTTTTTTGATATAAAATTTTAAATCAAAATTTCAAATAGTTGGTAGAAGAGCATTTCAAAAGACAAATTTCGTTGTTGAATTTTTTTGTATTTGAAAACATTTGACTAAAGAAGCATGTTGTCAACCTTGCTTAAAATATGTAATTTTTTTCTTTAGAAAATAATAATAGGTGCTATTTGAGGTAAAATAATAAATAGAAAATGTAAATAGAAATAAAGTAATGCCTTGATATCATATGTTGCAAGAATAGAAAAACTTAAAATCATTACATCAAATTCTAAAACTAGAAAAATGTTTGACTATATACCTCTAGCTTAAACATGAACGATCAAACATATTTAAGATAGATAAAAAAAAAGTAATGACATTACCTTTTCCGGCTTTTGGGTTAGAGAAAGTATTGGTTTTTGGTAAACAGGTCGGGTACCACCAAATTGCCCCGAGCCTAGCATCAGAACGTTGATTTCTTTCTAATTTTCACTTTGCACTCACGAATTCATTTCTTGGATTCTTTTTTCTCATCCTTATTTATATGTTGGTCTAAACATTTCATTTCTTTGGTCAATTATATGACCTTTGCTATTTCATTTCGTTGGCAAGTTATCTTATGTTGAGTATAAATTATTTACATCAGGTAATAAAACATAAACAAACCTTGTAGTAAAGAAAATTATAAGTATCAGAGCCGTCTTTAAAGGTCGACAAGACCCAAGGCTCAAAATATTTTCGGGGCCACAAAATTTTCACATGAATAAGTATATACATGTGTACACATATTTTTTTGGAAGAAAAAAACCAGTCAGATGATAAATTAACTTAAATGGGTAGTATGTTAAATGTTTATATGGTTAGTTTAGATTATATCTTATAAAACGGTGACACATTTTATATAACATTAGTTTTTGAAAACCTCTTTATTGATTTTCGCCGGGCCTCAAAAAACTCAAAAACAACTCTGTTAAGTATAAAGTATTTGTGAACATTCTTGTATGTAAAAGCGTAAATGATTTTCTGTACCAAACTAGGGATGGCAACCGGTCGGGAAATTTCAGGGATTGTATTTCCCATCCCCATCCCTGTTCGAAGTATAGTAAAATATTGAAACAACACATATAATATAGGAATAACGTGCATTGTATTTGAGTATTCGGACAAAATAATGGTTAAGTAATATATAATAATTAGTGTTTAATTGTTTATACTTTTTAAGCTATTTGATCACTTAAATATTACACATGCATATGCATTACACGTCAATGCTCATAGAGATATACATACAAAGTAAGTATTGTATGGCTATAGATATAACTTTCAAATATTTATACATCAAAAATATCGAGGCCGTGTTCGGGGATTGATGTTATCCCCATCCCCGCCTCATACCCAATTACGTAATTCAGGATTCCACATCCCCGTCTCCGTCCCTGGTCAAATCGGGGATTCCCTAGTCAAACCAGGTTTGGGGATCGGATCCCCATCGGGTACGGGTTTTTTTGCCATCCCTATACCCAACATCATAACATAAATGGTTGTAATATGCATCATCCAATTGTTGTACACATTATCAAACAGTTCTCTGACATACATATGTATGATGCATGAACTACGTAAAATATAACGCTTTTAGCCAAGTCAATCTGTTAGAAGTTGAAAAGCACACAAGACATATTGATTATCACAAGATTTAAGATGAAAATTGATTGGTTTCAGTCATATTAAAAATTCTCATATACATGGGACGTGGGTTCTTGTTGAAGAAGAAGACAACTTTAGATATTAACATTACACCCTGTAGTTTAATGGTTTTGTATTGTTTCTCATTATTTATAACTTTATCTCAAAACTAGTTCAAAAGAGTTTTAAAATTGACAGTTTTGATCCAAAATTAAGATAATAATTAAAATATGGTACATTTACTTATTTCCAAGAAGGTCTAAAAATATGGTTTAATAATGTTAATGTGACAAATTTACACAGTTTGTCTATTTTTTTCTAGTATTTGACTAAAACAACTTAATACACCGTTTATAACTTTAAATCACATGAGCATAAAATTTTCATTTCTAAAACGTGTATTTTAATAATGGCACGGGGCCTCTAAATCCACGGGACGACCCTGATAAGAATGGTACCAAATTTAAAGATTCCACTTGAAGTTAAAGGAGCATGACCTGATATAAGACTACATGGAGTGGCCGTGACAAAGGCTCGGTGACATGCCTTGTCACGCGCCACCTCCAAAACACAAGGCATGGTCACGGCAATTTTGTGCAAAGTATGGTGACTGGCTCACCAATGTTACCAAGCAAAAATTATGGGCCCCATTGTACCATGTTAATGTTTGAGGCTTTAAAACAAATCAACAACCCCATTTTTCAAATTTAAATACCCAAAAATTTACATAAACTTTACATAACATCATATTTAATCCATACAAAAAATCTGTTATGGCTTGTTCGCTTCTACATACTTTTGATGAAATCATAGTTTGTGTTCAGAAGTTAATTGAGGAGTATACCGTTCGTCAGCAAGCGTTGATCGACTTAGCTATGCAATTTAACAAGGCATGCGAAGCTAAAGAAGATCTACATAAGGAGTACGAGAAATGCAATGACATTCCACCAGAAAACCCTCAAATAGAAACCTTTTTAAACGAAGAATCTACGAAATATTACGAGATGCATAATGCTCTATTTACAAAGGCGGAGAAAATACAAGAACAAATTAATGCTAAGTTTATTTGGCTATATGAAAAATGCACTTAGGAAGATTGTGTTTTAAATTTCGTATTGTAGTTTAACGAACACTATGGCTAGCGAACCAACGAGGTGCGAAATGCTATCCTTAGGCGACTACGGGCCGAACAAGAAGCGGAGCTCCAACTGGTTAACAATTTGTTGGCTGAGATGACTCGTTATATGCTCCATATGCGTAGCCGTGGTGAAGAGGTAACCAGGATGCCTTCGTTGCCTCTCGACCAGCCAATTAACAGCTTCAGTCTACAAACTCTGCTAATGACTGAGGCATTTAGGGAAGAAGTGACGAGAACCGTAAATGAGAAGCAAGAGTTGATCAACAATTACCGAGCAATATAAAAGCTCGATTCATGTTTTTAATTTCCGTATTGTAATTTTAGTTTCGTACGTTTACGTTTTTAATTTATGTAATATTTTTATGAATTTAATAAATAAAAGTTTTAGTTATGAATAAAAGTATTTAAATAAATAAAAAATGTGTGAAATGTGAGGGGATGGTGACCAAAACAGGTGAATAGTGAGAGGGAGTGAGAGGAAGTGAGATGAGAGAGAAAGTTGAGGTGGCGGTGACCCGTTAACGCCACTCCCATTAGCCTAAGCTATGTCCTTAAAGATGGGAAAATCTATACAGTTTCTTTACTATTAAAAGTTTCTATTGGTAGCTTAAAGATTGAAACTTTTTACATGATGTTTAAAATTTAAAACCTTATATGGTTGCTTTTAATATTAAAAATTCAAAATGCAGGGTGTATAGGGAAGATACTTATTAATAAAGGAGGATGCAATGAGCCTACCATCAACCGCACCTCCAAAAACATGATTATCAGGGCTGCAAATTTACATACTGAGACCCCGAGTTCAATTGTTTAGTGCACTGGAGTTTCAGATAGCATATGAGAACCTGATAAGGAAAATATCAAAAAAGTTATAAACCATATGTAGTGGCACTTTTTAAGATCAGTAATCTGAAGAATTAGTCAGCATGTGGAATAGACATAATAAAAATGAAAAAAGTAGTCAGGCATTTGGTGGGAAAATCCAGATCAATTATGCCTTTAAAGCAGTTGGTGTGAGGTAATTCGCAATAGCTTCTATTGCTTGAATCATTGTAAATAGAGGTGTTTACGGTTTGGTTTGGGTCAGTTTTTGGCAAAACCGAAACTGAAATTCGGATTTAGCAAAATCTGAAACCAAACCCAAACAATTTCAATCAGTTTCGGTTATAAGTGATTCAGTCTTTTCCAGTTGCAAGTTTCGGTTTTCTTTTGTTATAACCGAATTGATTAAGAGGCTTTAAAAACAGTGACTTGGCTCAAAGCCCCAAATAAGGATCAACGAATTAAAGAAATCAGATGTTAAGAGACTTTACTTGATAAGAGAATAATTTAGTTAAAATATCATGCCTACAAAAAATTGTGGGACAAATTCCCATTCAGCATACAACTAAACTCAAAAAAGAAAAAAAAAAAAAAAAAAAAAAAAAAAAAAAAAAAAAAAAAAAAAAAAAAAAAAAAAAAAAAAAAAAAAAAAAAAAAAAAAAAAAAAAAAAAAAAAAAAAAAAAAAAAAAAAAAAAAAAAAAAAAAAAAAAAATTAGTAGAACTCAACACATGGATATCTATTTTGTAACCACAAGTGATAAACACTTATTGCCAAGTGATCATCCGTGTTACATACTTACATGAATATAAATGTCACAACTGATTCAATATAGGACGTAATATTTCGACTAATATGATTCTGGTACCGTTCGGTTTACTCGGTTATTCACATGAAAATAAATAAATAAATAAATAAATAAAATAAAACGTTGGTTGTTGTTTTTGTTCTTTTTTTTCGGGTTCATTTGCTCACCCCTAATTGTAAAGCACACGTAGCACATAACCTTAGATTCAGTATGAACCTTTGACATGGTGTGCACCAGGATGCTATGAAATAAAAGTCGCATTTTTTTTTTTACCATTCAAGGTGCTAATTTCAACATGTCAATTCCAAAAGTTTGCAAGAATACATCCTTTAATGAGCAAAAAGAATATACTCATTTAACTAAAACTTACACAAATGAGGTTAATATGTCAATACTAATGTATTATTGACCTTGAATGAAAAAAAAAAAAAAGAGTATTGGTCGGAAATGAGGTTGATATGTCAGCAGTATTGTAGTATTGACCTTCAATGGAAAAAGCAGTAGTCGCCACAATACAGGGACATAAAAAGAATTCTTTTGGTCCAACCCTACCCAACCCAACCTGTTTTGACCCATTAGAATTTTTTTTTTTTGGCTTCGATCACAACCCATTTTNAGTTTGCAAGAATACATCCTTTAATGAGCAAAAAGAATATACTCATTTAACTAAAACTTACACAAATGAGGTTAATATGTCAATACTAATGTATTATTGACCTTGAATGAAAAAAAAAAAAAAAGAGTATTGGTCGGAAATGAGGTTGATATGTCAGCAGTATTGTAGTATTGACCTTCAATGGAAAAAGCAGTAGTCGCCACAATACAGGGACATAAAAAGAATTCTTTTGGTCCAACCCTACCCAACCCAACCTGTTTTGACCCATTAGAATTTTTTTTTTTTGGCTTCGATCACAACCCATTTTGATCCAAATACCCGGCCTCCAAGTTTTGCCACCTCCGAAAACAATACACTTGTGGCTATGGTTTGGAAAGCAAAATACGATTACCTACATTAAGCTCTAGGTGGAACTGGCAAGAAATCTTTGATGCGAAGTCCTACACTCCTTACGAAACCTATGGGGTTGCCAATAACCCCACATCAGAAATACAAACCTGAACCATAACTTGTCCTATATTTCAAAAAGATCTTGTTTTTCACATCTATATATCATCAAAACAAAGCGGAAGAAATCAATCAGATATTGAAATCTCACAAGCTTAAGGAATATAAACTTCAACCTCTTAAATCTCATCAGAAGTTGTTGGGAATAACGTATGATCAAGATCTATCGGATAAGTATTGTGGGGAGCAGTAGATGCGATAATCTGATCTTAAGAATATGATTCTTAGATTTAAATTCAAATTTGATTAAGAAGGAGCGCAATAGAATATTATAAACCCTCACTTGGATAAGATACTATCCTCATGTAAGTAATCCATTCTTACGCATCCATGGACTGCTTGTAATGCTGCAAAATAAAGAATCAGTCCCAATAGTTAATTATCACAATAAAGGATCAGAGAACTAAAGAAAAAAATGTCACAAGGCAATGAATGTATCACTTTCGACTTAAAGTGACAATGTTACTTTAAGGACTTCAACATTGCTGCATTGTAAGCATTGCATCAATACACATGATGGATATGCTAACCTGAGTTATGTAAGGATAGATATACTTAGGTGTCAACACTACATATTTTCCCTTCGTGATTCAAACTAGTCCACCCCTGAATCCGTACATGGTACTTCCATTGCAGCGATCATACAAATAAAGGGTACTCCGTATTTTATAAAGAGTGAGTTGCATCAATGTATATATGCTTTCGAGCAAAATATTGAATTTAGAAAATATAAATAATCGACATGATGCCAATGGAAGCAACTCAAATGAAGCTTCTAACTACCAAAATCTTCCTTTAAAGTAATTGAATAGTTATCATAATCCTTCATTTTAGATGGATGTCAAAAAGCTAATGAAAAATAATTATGTTTATCATCAGTGAGTGTAGAAACAAGTTAATAATTACGACAGAAAAACTCAACATAACTGTATAGAACTTACTACATTAATCGATTATTAATTAATATTCGATTTGCCAACATATTAATCTTCTTCACGTTATGTTCTTCCGATTCCAAGGGCTAGTTCTAATAACGTAGGTAGTTTATTTTTCTTCATTTGCCAACAAATACACTCCAATAATAAAAAGAGAAAAAATAAAAATAAGCACCTAAAGTCAATATTTTTGATTAGATTATAGCATTTTTACAATATCGGAACTAAACTAAATCATATCTAAAATCTAAACTCAAGTTTAGGTCTTTTTTATACATTCAGTGAATAAGCCACTTTAGACTTCTTAATCAAATAAACTTATAACCACATCCCAAACATCATCGAAATTGCTTATATGATGTAAACCCTTATCAGGGGTTTTTTTAATACAATGAATGAAATCACAGTCTAGCACTCAAATTTACCCTAGATTACACGTTGATTGTTAGAGCTAAACTTAAGCTGATAACAATAGATATTACACTCAATCAGTGAGAGGCCTCAAATGGTTAGAACTCTTATTTGACAATTCAAATGAGAACACAGATAATGAATAGTATCCGGGATCTTCATTCTTCCCCCTTTTATACTATATGGGGATGTTTGGTAGAGAGAAATAGGGTTGGAGAAATAAAAATGAAACAATTTCTTATGTTTGGTAAATTGGAGAAATAACATAGTGAAGAGTTGAAGAAAATTAGTGGGGAATTGATAGTACATTTTGTTAAGGTTGATTTATATCACTTTTACTTGGGAAATGACAGAAATGTATTTTTCTTCTAACAATTTTCTTAATATTCGGGTATGTTTGGCGACAAATAGCAGTAAGCAGTAGCAGTAGCTCTTGGAGCAGTAAGTGGAACGCTTCTTCATGAAGCATTACAATTTGGAGCGGTTGAGTGTGTTTCAAATGCTCTTGGAGGAGTTGTCAAATAAGCTTTTCATTTAAATGCTTACCGCTTATCGCTTGTCGCTCCTAAATGCTTCCTTAACGCTTGTTGCCAAACATGACCGATATGTTTCGTATTTTATGTTTTGCGGCTTGCGACTACGTAATACCATAGTAATGATATTATTATGATAAAATTCTTGTTTACATTTTGAATAAAAATAATAATAAAAAAAACTAATTTTACTTTTTATTTCTCGTGTCAATGCTCTTATGTTACCTGACAATGAAATTCAATAAATTTCTTATTCAGTTTTATATATCTATATATCTGAATTTTTATTCTTTGCTTCATTTCTAAACTTTGATAATTGCTAAAGAAATACTCCCTCTGTCCCATATTAAATGTCCATGTTTGACTTTCGGAGTCTTTTTCTTCTACTTTGACCATAAATATTTTTGTTTGTATAATATAATACTTGATGAAAATTATATCTAACGAAAATACATTTAAAACTCAATTGATTCATATATTTTGCATCAAGTATTATATAATACGCATAAAAATATTTAAAGTCAAAGTTTATAGAAAAAGACTTTTAAAAGTCCAAGTGGACATTTAATATTGGACGGAGGGAGTAAGAAACTACACAAATGGTCCATAGACCTTGAAAAAGTACAAAGGAACCCCTAGACTCTAAGTGCACATATCAATGATTAGATGAATTAAGTGATAAAAAAAAAAGAAAAAAAAAAAGTTTACCTTTAATTCGTTGATCATTTATATGTGATTGATGAGCAACGTCTACCGATTCAATTATCCCCAACGAAGTAGGCTTTTTTCTTGATCGATGAAAGGTGATCAGAGTATTGAACTCCCATTTTTTTTTTACCCCAAAACTTATACAAATTGTGTCTGCTTTAAAAAAGTTTTACCTTTTTGCAATTCGACACAATGATTTTTTTCCCGAATTTTGCTAAGAAAACGCAATTGGTCAATGTTTTACCAAAATCATAGTTAATTTTTGAATTTTATTGACTAATTACATTGCTCTAGTTTGCTACGTGGCAAAATTGAGCATTCTGGTTGGTTCATTTATTCTTTTACTAAAACCGTTTTGGCAAAATCATTTTGAAATGATGTACTTCTTTTATTATATAAAAGATTTTACGTTACATTATGTGATTATTATTTCGGAGGGTTTCTTATGGATAATTATAAAAACGTGCATAATATTGTAACACCTAGATGTTGTACAAAACTCCAGGTAAGTATCCACAATATTAGTTACTTGATATTTCAAATATATATTCTCTAAAAATTAACCGTTGATGTAAATAAATATTAGACGTCTATTCAGAGCACAAGATGTGCATATGAGAGATAGCATTTGGTTTTTACAATACACATCAAACTTTCCTAAAAAGACGCATTTTAATCATGTATTTCTTTTCAAAACCTTTTTATCGGAGATTTTCGAAATCACTTTGATACGAGAGTTTTGGATTTGCCTAAAAACGAGGATTTGTGTACCCAACGCTTCCCAGCGAGATGCGGGGTTTTACGCAAAACAAATTACTTTATCACAAAGATCTCACATAAAATCGTTTTAGTTTTTTATCCCAGAATATTTTTAATGTATACAAATAAAATGTAAGTAATCAATAAATAATATTGAAAACAAACTAACTAAAACTTTACATGGTTATTAAAAAAGAAAGCAAAAAAAAAGATTGCTAAATAAAAAAGAGAGCAAGATTTGAACTTTTTGTATTTTTAAAACACATTTAAACACAGTTTATGTAACGAAGCAGTGATTTAATACGTAATATTTCAACGAGTAAACATGTTTACACACATTAAACATAACCTTTGTAACGAATTAGTGATTTAGCACGTAATAGTTCAATGAATTAAGCGCAAAACACACGACCGACTTAAACACATTAAACACAGTCGGTAATATTAGCGATGAAACGAAATAGCAATTAAATTGATAACATTTCAAGGAATTACTCAGAAAACATCATGTACCATTTCGACAAATAAAACAAGAAACATGAAGTATAATTAATGAAATAAACATTTAAATCATAACATTAGTGTCTAAGTAGCATATTAATCATAAAAAATAGTATAATTAAACAATATAAATGCTAAATTTGAAGTTAATAAGGCATAGAATCTACCTGACAGAGATGAAGATTATCATCACCGCAAAAAAAAATTTTGTTTCAAAAACAAAGTTAAGCGCCATTTTTTATGATTTTGAAAATTGATTTTTGAGAAGTGAATGTTAAGAGAGTGTGAAGTGTTTGTATATATACAACAAGCAAGGAGTGTCTATTGCTAATGTGTAACAAGTTTGTTAAAGCGGAAATTGTAATAAAAAAATATCTATTAGAAAAGGGGGTAAAAATAAAACTTTGACTCGACCCAATACTAAGAAGATGTGATTGAATAAACCTTACCATACTTGACCTCGTACTATTGAACCGGGTTATATAGGCCGAGTCATGACCTAGGTCAAGGACTCGACAGAGTCTTGAACCGGATACATATTTATACTATAACTTTTGTTACATGGGTGATAACACAATCGGTATTATAACTGGTTAACCGTGCCAATTCAATTGAATCCTAATATAATGATTGTGTTCACTTATCATTCGGCTAACTAGACAAAGACTATAAAAAAACCATTATTTTTAACTGGGCATGTATATATAAGACCGGTCACGGATACTGATCAAACTCACCATTTCGAATAGCTAGGTGGAGAACACATTCGGATTTTGCTGCATATACACTATTAATGTGAACTGCTCAGGCATCATCTCTACTAGATCCTCAAATATTTGATCACCGAATTGTTGGTATGCACTCCCGTCGTCCCTTTTTCTGAAATATGAATACATCAACCAACCTTGACGGTTAAATAATCATTCTCATCATGTGCCATATCGAAGTCAAACCTGATTACTCTATATTAGGAATCATTTAAGAAACTATCTGAACCATTGTGCTTGTTTATTCACAAAGATTCCCCTTCTTATAACGTCGATCAATTTTGTAAACTGTTATAATGTAAGCTTGTTCATATTTTCCATGGCCATCGCCCATCATATGATTCATAAATTTGTTTCATTGTCAAAATATAAAAATATGAACTTGAAAGCTAAAAATTAAGTAGATATGATGCTTAGAATGTCGGTATCATACTATCATTTGACTACTTTCAAGCATTATCGAATTATAACTTATATTATGGGGTTCAACAACAATCTTGGATTGAATTTACCTTATATCAAGCTACAAACTATTGATGATACGTATTGTATGTCCTCCCAAAAATTAATTAACTTGTAATTTGAAGTATTTTAACAAACATTAAAATAATCATACTTGGTGAACAAGTTAATTTACTTGCAAGAGACTATCCTTAACTATAATAATCAAACTTTGTAAACAAGTTATTTTACTTGGGATTCAAGTTGAGTTTCCTAGTTAAATGAGGAAGAACACCCTTCAAAATAGTTCAAATACCCATAAACATTCGATCAGTCAAAAACAGTAAGAAAAATAAAGTATTAAAGTTGGATCTCGATACCAAAGGTGAGTTTTTATGTTTTTGATGTAAGAGTTTGGATAATTAAGAGATCGTTGCATAGTAGAAAACATAATGGTGTATGTACTTTTTATATATGGAGTATATAAAAAGGTTGAGCAAGATCACATATCAAGTAAATGCATGATCATTAACAAACAGTTTATATGGTACATCAAACTGTATATATAAAATAGGACAAAAGTTCCATATAGTCCAAAATTTCATAATCCCATTTTTTCTATCTCATCCTCCATTTTAATTAATTGGTATCGTTTGAGATTAATTGTTTTATTTTTTTTCATTTCTTTCTCAATTGAAGGGGGTAAAATGGTAATTTCCCACACACTCATTTTCTTCACCACACACTCATTTTATCTCATTACATCTATCATTTTCATCTCATTTTCATCTCATCTAACCGATCCATCTATTTTCATCTCATTTAACTTCTCTAAACCACTAAATTTGTGCCCTAAGTCGATCAACGGTGGATTGAAGGCTCTTGATTGCTGATGTTCGAGACGAAATATCCTGCGATAAAGTTAAATGAAGGCAAAAATATCACGGGATAGACTTAAATAGAGGACGATGCTGTGTGCTGGTAATTTTTATTTTTTCTATTAAATTCATTCAATATTGAATGTATATGGATCTTCTTTAGTAGCTTCTGTAAGTCGTTGATGCTTGTCCATATTGATGCTTAACCCAGAGTTTTTAGTTGTTTATTGATGTTGTTTTGTTGATTTTGTTGTTATTAGGCTGTTTTGATGAAAATCACATTTTAAAATCACAGGTGATTATTTGTTTTAGCGTGAATCTAGGATTTGAATGGTGGATTTTTGGTTCTTGATTGTGATTGAATGGTGATTTGAATGGTGTTGTATGCTGAGAAAGGGATTTTTGCTTAGGGATTTGAATGGTGGTTTGTTATTGATTGTTGGATAAACTGGAATATGATTTAATTTCGACATTTTTCTAGTTGATCTTGTCTGTACTTGTTTAGTCTTTGAATGTTAACAGTTGTAAGTCTACTGTTATAGATTTTAATGATCCTTTGATTATTAATTTAGAGTGATTAATGCTATGGTTAAGTGTTTCGCTGATCTCTTTTAGTGATATATGATTAAGTTTGCAAAAGTGGTAATTTGTATTTAAAATGGTCATTAATAGTAATACTGACAGTTATAGGAGCGTTTGGATCCTGATGGTTATATATGAAATTGTTGTTTTTTGCTGATGTTCTGCGCTATTAAGTCTCATTTAGGTTAGTATAGGTTAGTATGCTATAATACAGGTTTTAGTTCACTCAAGATTGAGGTTCTCATTGTCAGCCCACGAAGAAGTATATATTATACGTGAATTAAAAGGTCTTATCTGTCTATTCAGTTTTTAAATTAGTTACCATTTTGTTCGAAGACTTATAACAGAACAAAACTAGTTTAGCTGCAATCTAAATGGTTTCTTCGATCCAACTAAAACACGCTCAAAGCTACGCACCTGAATGGTGTCCCTCCAGCTCGCAGCTTTAGACTTGTACAAGTCCATATTAGTCGAATATGTTACTCCCTTCTCTACTTCTCTATTATAAAATTTCATCTTATACTCCGTTGTTTGCTCATAGAAATTCTTCATATCCTTAATCACAGATTCAATTGATGTTACCGAAATGCTATGATTAACGATCTGGAAGAATCCTAGTGTTGAAGATGCTCCCCTAATTTCGTCAACAACGGTTGATCTATCTTGTGATAAGTCTATGACTGGGACAGTTAACCGAGGTTGGTTTTTTGGTTGTGGGCTTGGGAGATTTTCGGGTGGTTGATGGAAGAAGCTAGGGATGGTGGTGATACCAGTGTCTAGTAGTCCTTTAACGCCGATTTTTGATTCATCGAATTGTTTCACTTCTTTGAGACGATCATACTTGTGTTCAGTAGTAAGTGAAGCCATGATGGTTATGGTATATAATTAGTATACGTTGTGAGGTTAATCAAATACGCCAATGGTATAATATGCCTTGAGGGGTTGGTATGCTAATGTCTATATATGTTGTGGTTGCCATGCGAAAATCACATGTGTTTATACTAACTAAGAGATGGAGTGGTTGATCTAGAATTTTGACAAAGGTGTGCATTTTTTCTCCAAAACGGTAAAATGATATGCATTTAATGTAACAGTCTAAACAAACCTTTCAAAATATGTTTTCGAAATTATGAATAATGCTCAACAGATATGCACGTGCATTAATGCATACCTTCTGGCTCAAGTATGTCCGTGTGTGTGTGTGAAGAAAATGTCGTAAGTCAATGTGACAAATACATATGAAATAATTGAGTATATGCTAGTGATCATTGAGCACTAAATTATGTTTATGATGTAATAGGATTTCATAGTGATATTTGGAGTACAAATTAGCCTCTTTAATTAAGATTTCATAATTTTGCTTTGTCCTTATTAATTTAGTTTTTATTTTATTCAATTAATATATTGACATATTGTACCTACTCGTTCGAACTTTTGTTTGGGTAATCAATTACTTTATGATTAAAAATCATTTTGTTAGCCCTACCTCGAGAAAGAAAAACATATAACAAAGAAAAAGGAAAAATAAAATAATAAAAATCAAGATATGATCAGTGCGCAAAAGTTCCATATAGATCCAAAAATTGTCATAGATCCCATTATTTCATCTCATCCATCCATTTTAATTATTATGTACGGTTGAGATTATTTGTTTTTTTTTTTTTCATTTCTTTTCTCAAATATTGAAGGGGGTAACATGGTAATTTCCCACACACTCATTTTTCCCCCACACACTCATTTTCATCTCATTAACTCTCTCATTTTCATCTCATTTTCATCTCATTAACCGCTCCATCTTATTTTCATCTCATTAACTTCTCTAAACCCTAAATTGTGCCCTAAATCGATCAACGGTGGATTGAAGGTCTTGATGGCTGATGTTCGAGACGAAATATCACGCGATAAGCTTAAATCGAAGGACGAAATATCACGGGATAAGCTTAAATCGAAGGACGATGCTGTTGCTGGTAATTTTTTTTATTTTTTTCTTATTAAATTCATTAGATATTGAATGTAATGATCTTCTTAGTAGTTTGTAGTCGTTGATGCTGTTATTGATGCTTAAAGTAGTTTTTAGTTGTTATTGATGTTGTTTTAGTTGATTTTGTTGTTATTGAGGCTGTTTTGATGAAAATCACATGTGAAAATCACATGTGATTATTTGTTTTAGCCGTGATCTAGGATTTGAATGGTGGATTTGGTTCTTGATTGTTGATTTGAATGGT